>JANHGC010005471.1:38040-49054 GCA_027560395.1 Boaedon fuliginosus | reverse complement strand
GAGCAACGTATGCAAATCAGCATTATGAAGAGGAGGGGGATAAAGAGAACCTGAGCAAGGCCGGGTCATCAGCTAGTTTTCTCTAAAGCACAAATTTAATGTATCTAATTCTTGAGCAACATAGATTAAAAAACCTACAAAGTTACTTTGCAATATTTAGATTAATGACTAAAGCATTGCTATTGTTTTCTGGGCCATATAAATATTAAAACAGATTAGGAACACTAATAAAGTAATTTTAAAAAATAAAGCAGTAGAAATATCATGATAATTTGTTTTTTAAGAATATATTTTAATTTGTAAAATTGTATTTAGAGGTCAGTGAATATTGTGTACAGGTAATATCTTGCAAGTAGCAGACTGCCAGTCTCCACTTTAGACAAAAGCACTGGGCTTTAATCTGAATCTAATGTTTTTCTCAGATTCTTTAAAATGTAAAGCCAAAAAAAATAAGCCTAGCTAACCTTTAGGAAATTTAAGGGTTTATTATTATTAATGCCTTATTATTGCATTCAGTTGCTTTAAAACAAGTTGCAACTAGGATACAATAGAAATTTCAAATTATATTAAACTTATGAAAGAAAATATACTTTAACCACTAAACCTTTTCTGCAGTGTTGCCATATTTTATATAATTATTTATACATATTTTTATTATTAATTATTAGGTTCAAGGTGCAGGTTTTCGAGGTTGGAAAGAAGTAACCTCCATATTTAATAAAGATGATGAACAACAATTATTAACAGGATGTAGATCTCCAAAATCTAAAGGGTATGTATATAATGGAGTGCAGAATTATACTAAATGTAACAAGCTAACTTGTAGTAAGTTTACCCACATTATTAAGGCTAGAATCAAGGCAATAAAGCAGGAAAAAGTAACTAAGATTCCAGAAAATTAGACAATATAACAACTTAAATTCTGTACTGTTTTTCATAACAAAATATTATATTTAAAGATTACGTTGAATTGGAGCTGTGATTGTTATAGATGACTTGTGCAGAAAAACTGGCATTATTCCCAATAATGGAGCTGCCAATTCATAGAAATCGAAGGGCTTACAAATTAATTATTTTTAATTTTTACTATTCTGGTTAATTAATCTTATATTAACCAATTTTGCCTTTAGTTGTTTTTTAAAAGATGGAAATATAAAAATAAATGCTTAAATGAGCTAAATATATTCAATGAGTGAAGCTTGAACAGTAAGGGGAAGATATAGGAAAAACCATCTTTTTTTTTTTTTGTAATTTTTTTAAATTTTTTATTTTTTTCCCAAATAAAAACAACATATCATCCTATACCCAGGCAGTATCATCTGGGTTACATTCAGAATTCCACACTTATTACATTCAATTTCTTTACCCCAATTTAAACTTTAGGTCAATATATGTTATAAATATGTACCATGTCCTTGGAATTCCTTTTATTACATCAATTTATTAAGTTAATTTAATTCTAAAAATCTATATTAGTTAATACCCTCCTCCGTATTTTAAAATATCTTTAATATATTCCATTTTCAAAGAATGGAAAAAAGAGGTATAAGAGAGAAAGAAAAGAAAAAAAAGTATTCAAAATTTAGAAATACCTAGCATATATCATTAACTCTCACAAGGAACCAAGTTGATACACATTACACATTTATCTTATCTCCTTTTATCCCTTGTCCCTTCTTTTTTTCCTTGGAAGATCTGTTTCCCACTTTTTCCCCCTCTTGTTTCTCCACTTTTCTCTGTCTCCAGTTCTCGACACTTTTATTTTCTTTATTATCTTTCTCCACCCTCTTCGCTGGTTTCTTTACTCCTTTGCTGCTAATCTCCTTTGTGCCTCCTTGGTGATCTTTTGGTTTCTTAAATCTGGTAATCTCATAGTCATTTTTATTACGAAGAAAGTAGGTGCATATGTCTCCCTTCTCTTTCCTTCGGCTCTCTGCCATTTTTTTCTCCATGCTACTCTCTGCATTCTGCCCTCTTTCTGCCTCCTCCTCCTCTTCCTTTTCGCATGTTGTTAAAGGTACCATTGATCCAATTTCTATTTTTATTTTCTCCATCTCTCCATACATATCGGCCAAATTGTCTTTAAGCTCTTTAAATTCAGCAGCCAGTTCTCGCAAATCCCCCCATTTTCCAGCATTGAAGAGCAATGTTTTCTCATCTTGGCAAAGTCCTTCCGTCTCTTTCAGCTCCATTTTAGTCAATCAGTCCTTTTCCACCATTATTTTTTAAAATAGGTTTTTTTTTAATAAGCTACGTTTGCCAGAGTCTCCTCCTCCAAACCGAGGAGTGCACAACAGGAACAGCAGCTTCCTTGCATAGAACAGGTTGCTTCTCTTAAAATTTCACCACCTACCTACTCTTTGCAACCAAATTTTAGATTTAAGTTTGTTCGGAGTTTCGAATATATTTAAGTCTTGCCTCACCCAGAATAACTTCCACCTGAGTTCCATCTTCTTCCTCCTGCCCTCTGATTTCCCGGGATGAATCTGACTAGATGGTTGCCATTTTAGGCGCCGTCCTGGTTGGTCCTAGCTAGAGTCTTTGGCAGGTGGGGAAGGAATTGGCGTGTCCCCTCAACCTTCCCCGCCCTGGTCCTTTGCTTCGTCTCCCCTCTGAGGAGACTTGGGCCCCTGTATGAGCCCTTGGGTCAGCAGGTCTGGGGAGAAACCGCGGAGCTCGCGTGTTTGTCACCCAGAGTCGCCGGAGTCAAACCGGAAGTCCCGGAAAACGATGCTCATCATAATCTTTCGTCAGTGTTCATCTACTCTGACCTAGACAATTAAATATCTTCCTTTTTCACATGATTTCGAATAAAACGATTTATTGTTATGCAGAACAAATACGAAACTTAAAGAAGACTTGAAATCAGAAAAGAAAGGTGGATTTTGGGACAGCTTGGTGATAAAACAGAACATCCATTCCAGGAAGCCCGATGAGATTGAAGGATGGGAACCTCCTCAGATTCCTGCCAGCGACCACCTCAATGATGCAGAAAATACTCAAAGTGACTCTTCATCTTGGTCAGGCTGGGAAGATGAAACCAAAGGCTCAACAAAGTACACAAACCTGGCAAGCTCAGGGAATAGTTCAAGGTGGAGTATTAAATCAGCTGGAAGGTTGGTCAGCATTAGGCGACAAAGCAAAGGTAACCTTACTGATAATTGGGAAGAACTAGAATGATATAAAGTGTTAGTTATGACAAAGTAGAGCATTTCGGCTTCACTGTATTCCATATTCATAGCCAGTCTGAATCTGGGGTGGGTGCATGCATTTCTAGAATACATCTAGAATATTATGAACCTGTTCCACAAATGCTAGCACCAACCCCAGAATACTTGGATCCACTCAGTCCATAGGAAAAAATGCAAGTTTTGTTCTGCATGTAACTGCAAAAGATGTGGAATGTTCTAAATATTGTTTTAGGTTAGATGATTTATGTATGTACTTAAATCAAAACACTGCATCTTTTTACAGAACTGCATTATTCAAATTCTTTAATAGTTGACTCATTGGTTTCTTAGACTTACTATTTCCTCACTGAACAAAGTTCAACACCAACTTTGTGCCTATAATTTCCACATTCACACTGTCTTATCTTGAGTTGCTCTTTAAAAACTGAAATGATTGTATACACTGTTTGAATATTGACTGCGTTAATGTAAGATTTAGATTTCTTGAACTTCAGGTAATTTTTTTGAATGCTTTCCCTCTTTTGTGAAAATGCTAGTTTGTAGCTGATACCTCATTGTTCCAGCTTATAATGATTCTTAAGATGGACATTTTGACCTGCCAAAATTCTGCATTTTTAAAATACCAAATCAAACATGAAGCGCAAGAACTTGTTTTCTGTTTTCAGTGTTTTTCTTCTGTTGCAAACATGGCACAGATGCATGTTTGCAACAGGAGAAAAACTTTCTGTCTATTAGTAATGCTTCTGCATATTGTGGTATTGAACTATCACTCAGCTAAAGCAGAAGTGCAATCATCCTGAATCATATACTGCAAACACAACTCAGATGTCAGCCTAAGCACAAATTCTATCTTTGCATATAGTTTGACTCTACTTTGTAGCAAAAATGGAGGCAAGAACTCCTCATCTGAGCAAATTTGATTAATATGGAAACTTTTCAGGTTGCTATTGCTACTCAGCTGAGTCAATGTATGTATTACCATCATTGCTGATAATAACATTGCATATTGTGAGGTATTTTTAGGCTGTTGTATTATTTAGAAAACTAGGAAATCAAGCCTTCATATAGTCCGGTCTATAAGAAATGTTACCATTCAGTTTATGCACAATCCTTTTATAGACGAATTGCTTTTCAATCTTTCTCCCTGTATCCTTTGTCCATATGATCTTCTTTATCTTTGCTGCTATGTAAGATTTAATTGGTTATGCTCTTTCTTTACATCTTCATGGAGACAAACATTCTGTCTTGGCTTATTTTAATTTGCTGTTAACACAATTGATTTGCTAGCTGCTGCTAAATTTATTACTGAAGATTTTTTCATAGTGCAAAGAGAACAGAAGAAATGTACTCTTAACAGTAATGTGGGGTTCTTTCCCCAACAGGATATTTTTATATATACATTTATTGAAAATTGTTCCATGTATGCGCTTAGCATGATAGAAGACACTGTACTTTTGTATGCATATGTGCCCCCATGAGAGAAGAAAGAGATGCAATGACTTTGTTTGAACAACTTCCTTCAAATCAACAAGGAAACTCATTAGATAAATGCTTTTTTGCATTCTTCATTATAAGCATCTTTTCCAGTCTTCTGACTGCTCCATGTAGGAAGTTTCCTCAAAGACTAGAGATTAAAAGTTGCTAAAAGTTATTTTACACATAATATGTTCTTGTGAATGGAATCCGGTAATTTTGAATTGGAGAAGACAGTTAACAGTTAAATGAGAAGCTACCAAAGAGCCATTGCTCAGCTAACTACTAATACTACTGATTTCAAAAATGAAGAAAATATTTAAAGTGCCTTGAATTATAATAGTTTGCTATAGAAATGTTTGATTAGAGAAATGTACTGTTTTCTTCCTCATCCATAGAAAACTTTGATTATTTTTTTATTTCAGCTTCTGTAAAATGAGTATCTAATCGAGGATGGTAGCATATTTCTTGCCTCTTAGTTACCAATCCTTACTTGAAACTGATATTGAGCTTGCATGCCACTGCTTATAGAATGACTTGCTTAGCAATATAGAAACTAAAAATCTATGTTCAAAATTTCTTTTTTAAGAATCAGGTTTTTTACAGGACTGTTTTATAACTATGCAGAACATTTCCAAGGTATAATTCCTCCCTACAGGTAAAAGCTTCAAATTATTTATAAAAAAATGAAATATCATACTACACAGACAAAAATTATGGCTACAATCCAGAGATACGATATCTCTCTGTCATACAACAAGATTTTATAGCCTTTGTCCACCATGTCAGTACTGTCTTATGTCTTTGAGCATACAGAATTTTTCCTTGCTGCTCTATTGCACTTCAGGATGCCCTTATCCCAAGCAGTATCTTGTAATCAAGTGACTTGCATGCAGATTGTAAAATTGTGGCGGAGTAGGTGGCCACAACCAGCCTGAATCTTGAAAGTGGGCTATTAACAAACTCTTTTTTTGCTTTTTGTGTTTTTTTCTACAGACAGTTGTATTTCAAGTAATGTAATCAGTCCTATGTTGAGGAATGATGTTTTCAAACACCAAATTGTAAAATTGTAGCCTAAACATAATTGCTATGGAGGAAAGGGATTTTATAGTAGCATTATAGCTTAACTATGAATTTAGAAAAAGATTTGTTTGGGCAAATCAAACCACTGAAACCAAAAATATATTAAGACCCCTTTCAAGTTCAGAGAAAACTTTACAAATATGCATGTTCTATTGAAAGTGATTTACTGCCTGATTATACTAGTGTGTATCCTAATTTATTTAAATTAATTGAAAGTAATTCCAGAATATAGCCATTTTCTTTATGCAAAGATTTCTTTGGTTTACAGTTTATGGAAGATAACCTTACAAAAGAAACAAACATATGTTGGCATTGAGATCCAACATAGAAACAAATCCGGAGTGCAACTTAAAAGAGTCAAATATGTATTCTTACTTAACATTTATCAAAACTTTTTAATACTGTGACAGATAGAAGCTCTGTCTTGCATATTATACCTGTCAAGTGCCTGTATTTCACCTTGATGTCATTTCTGTGATGTCCATCTTAATTCCATGTATAATAATATTCACACATTTTCCTATATTTATATAGACAAAGATGGGTAGATTTACAAAACTCAATCCTATTGTAAAACAAATTCCACCATCTGCATCCTATGTGTTGGCTTAAGCTTTTGCAGTATTAGTAATGAGTTGTGATGATCAAGCTAATCTACCTGAGAAGCGGAACTGATATGGATGGTTTGGCCCCATTGTTACAAAAGCTGTTATGTTCATTGGCCAGTCATGACTGGCAATCCTTTAATACAGTCTTCACAAAACCCACGGACCACAAGTCATTCCTCTCTGACCTGCACTTCAAAATATATATTAAGTGATGGCTCGCCATAGAAATTCTAAAATGCTGTCAGTTCCTCTGCTGGATCCTTTTGTGTGCAGTAATGTGCAATATGGTCTATTTGGTCTTAATGCTGGATCCCGTGTGCTTCGGAAGTAGGAAAACGGTCCAAAGATCAGGCCTAAAGTGAAAATTTGAACTTTTTAAGGTATTGCCTAGTGCATTAAAGCTATGGAACTTCTTTTATAAACACGCACAGTCGTATCAAAAGTTGCACACTGTTACATTGGTTTCTGTATGTTTACTGTCATCAGAATTCATGGGATATAAGTGTCCTTCACCTTGGCTGGTTTATGTCCATGTTTTCCTAAAGCAGAACTACTTAATACTTAAAGGCAACAATTAAATTTTAATATAATTTATTGATGTGCTTTTGTAGATTTTTAAAATATAATTTTCCTTGTGAATATTTGCTTGACAACTTATTTGCATTTTTCATGTATCACTACTTTGATACATGTCAGCCTTTCTTTAAACAATGCATACCTTTTTTTCTTTTTGTAACTTTGATTTTAACTATATTAGTTTGAAAAACATTGCTTGAAAGTTGCACAAATATAATGATTCATATGTTGTTCATGTTGCCTTTTCACTACATCTATGCATAATACTTGGCTTGAGGTCAATGAAGGTGAAACGCTTTATGTGACTTAATTAGTCACTTAATGCTCATGTTTCCTTTTCTGTATTTTATTAGTTTTACTTAAAAATAGTATTTTCACAGATGAATAAAAACTTAATTAAAACCAAACTAACAAACTTTTTCATTTTATTCTATTGATTATATGTTCCAAAGACACTAGAATATAGCAGAATATAGCTATGATTTACTGTACTTGTACATACATCCATACATTTGCCACATTTATATAAGTGCCATTGATCAATTTGATTTGATTAGGAGAGTCAGCATCCTAGGCCTACACTCTTAGCTTAAAGTTTTCTTCCAAAAACCAGTAAAAATCTGCTTATTTTTTTATATTTGTCTCCTACACCTTTAGGGCAAAAAGTCAGTAAAAATGTAATGCCTAATAAAACCAAATAGCCAACGAAACAAATTTAGAATAACATTAAAAAAAAATCAAAAGCCTAGTAAAAGCTATTACAAAAGTCAAATTTCTGCAAAAAGAAAGGCTTTTTTTAAGGATCCTATGAAAGATTTGCAAGAAAACAACCAAGCTGTCCTCCTTTATTGAAATCTCTGTATCCTTACTGCATTGAAAATTTCAGGAAAGAAGACAACTGAGGGAAGATGGGTTTAAATCTAATACATGATATTTAAACTATTTACTAACTTCAAGTACATTTTAAAGCAATTACCTGTATAATATTCAATTACTTTTGGACATGTTCCAGAGCTTGGGTAAGGTCACTGCGAATGACTTTTCTAGCAGATCTATAGCAGCAGGCAGGCTGATAAAGCAGTATATTGTTCCAGCAATGTCAGATTAGGCAAAAACTTTCTATCATATTTACCCCACAACACTCTTTTTGATATTAATTACATTAATATCGTTTTGATTTTGATATTTTTATATTAATTACATTAATATTAATTACATTAACAAGATGGTGGCTCACGTGGTAAGATACTTGCGTACCACTAAGTTTGGCAGCTCAGCGGTTCAATTACCAAGAGCGATTAAAACCATCTCCTGCTTGGGCAGGGGTTAGATTCCATGACCTACAAGGTCCCTTCCAACTCCATTAATATATTACATATATTACATATTACATATTAATCTTAACAGTTTCTACCCATTTTATTGGCTCCTGTAGTTAGCCCCAAAGGAATTTGTAATTATAGAGACTCCTAATGCTCTAGTGTTTGCTTGTTTACTAATCAGGTCTTGCGATGCATGAGGGACGGTTTAAAATAGCAAAGCAACAATTTGACCATTACAATTGCAATTTAAGATTCTAAACAAATTATGACAATCTAAGCAAAAATCAATACTCTTAATTCATAAGCAATCTAAGCACTTCCAAAGTTCCTAGTGTTGATGATAAATAACATCATGGAGCTTCTATCTTTTCCTAAACATGCATTTTCCTGTTTAAAAAAAAAAGACAAAGCAGTGAGAAAACACAAAAAGATTTACATGTGGAAAATAGTGTTGTTTTGACCTCTAAATTACTGGGAAAAATCACAGAAAAGCCTCATTTAAAAGCACCCAAAATCTCCAACTGTTTTAAGTCCAATAAATAAGTTACATACTGTGAATTGTGTGCACTCAGTTATTGTAATGACCTTGGGAGACTGGGCAAAAAGAAGCTGTAAGGGAACAGTCAAATTTAAGGCAGCATAGCCCAGAACTGGATAGCGGTTGGGGCAAGAGGCTCAGAAGGGACCCTCCCCAGTTTTTCAGGCTGCAAAGGAGATGGGCGGAAAGGATTCTACTTTCAGACACTCAAGATTCTATCAATGTCGGTTTATATTACATTAAAGTAGAATTGGCTCATCTGGTTATGATTCCTATCTGGTTTATCCATAACAGCCAACACCTGCAGAACTATGACAGAAAAGTTTGTTGCAAAAACCTGATAATTATAAATATATATTAACTACAACTGGTTTACAGTTGAGATAATCACCCACCTGAGTCTTCTAATGTGAAGCCTCAAACACGGTTACCTTTGAATCACATTCAAATCATTTGTCATTGACTTATTTCAGAGTATTTTTAGAATTTCTTACCTAGGATAAACTTAGGATTCTTTAGCGATCTCCCATCCAAAAACTAAGCATGACTATTGCTGCTTAGGGTAGGGGGTTGGTTTATATATATATATATATACTAGCTGATGACCCAGCCTTGCTCGGGTTCTCTTTATCCCCCTCCTCTTCATAATGCCGATTTGCATACGTTGCTCCTATTGGCTGGAGAGCTTCAGGCTTCAGTAGAGCTGAGCTTGGTATTTAAAAGTGGGGGAGTCCCCTTTGCCCTCTTTTTTTAGCCAAAATAGGGGGGAAAGAATTTTTGGAACCCCCCCCCCCAGTGCTGATTTTGCAACCCTAACAAAGGGTTGTCTGAAATTTGGGGCAGTTTGGTGAAGAACTGAATTTTTCTATAGAGCACATACAAACCCAAGGCTTTGTTTTATATATATATATATATATATATATAGATTGATTGATTGACAGACAGACAGACAGACAGAGATATATATTGTTGTAGACATGGAGAGGATCTCCATAATTTTTAGTCTCAAAAAATCAGGAGTCTGATAACATTTTTTCCAAGCAAATGGAATTCAAAGGAAACCGCTTTTTAGTCATAAAAGATCCTACCAGACTCCTGGTTTGGTTTTATTTATTTTTGACTTACTTACTTAGTTACTTACTTAACTTACTTACTTACTTACTAAACATGGTGACTCTGGGTGGTTTTATACCCTGCTCAATCTCTCCTTTGATCCTGGATGGTAAACCAAGAAATTATGCATATTCCAACTGGCAGGATATATGTTCATTTTGTCCCCCTACTTAGAATCCAGACAGACAGAAATTAGCATATGAACTAAAATTAGCAGTGCGCTGGGAAGGGGGAATTTTCACACAGCTCCTGATTAAATGACAGTAATCTGTTTTCTAGATTCGCACCGTATACCTAACGAGCCTGGATTTGCTGAACATGCTATCCAAGACAACCAGACCTAAGGTGATGTATGAACGTAGCCACTCAGGTAGGTAGCTAACCTCCCACTGTTTAGGTTATCCATGGCAAAACAATCACATTCCCAGAAGTATACTGATTTCTGAAGTTCAAAAAGTAGATCAAGATACCGGTCTGTTTTTTATTGCTGGCTTTGGCAACTGTAGTTCAAAGTATGTTTCCTATTTTAAAATAGGCATTTAAAGGGGCATCCTTTGAAACTGTTGCTTTGGCCTTTACAAAACAATATTTGGATATTGGGCAAAAAAAATAAATCTCAATTGTGAGATTTAAGAAAGTGAAGATTGCCCTCTGCTGTTGATTTGAGAAAAGGTAACTGGGAACAAGTAACATATCTACAGGGAAAGAAAATCATCAGATATAAAAGTTACTTTGTAGAAGCAGATCCATTCACCCAATTATCTCTTTGTTTAATGTTTCTTTTAAGTAAAACAGTTTATTATAACAGGGAAGGGAGGGCTCCAGTAATGAAATATATATATACACTTTAGGGTGTATTGTTCACGGTGCAATTGTAAGTTTATTGTTTTTAATCTGCCCAAAGCCATCTTGAACGGTTTATGAACTTTAAAGATTGCAAAGAAACGTAGTAATAAACCTGCAATTAAGCAAGGTGGCTTTATACAAATGCAGCATTCCATTTTTCTTTTATTCGGGATGATATACAAAATACCAGATAGATGATAGATAGATAGATAGATAGATAGATAGATAGATAGATAGATAGATAGATAGATAGATAGATAGATA
>JANHGC010005470.1:62244-75827 GCA_027560395.1 Boaedon fuliginosus | reverse complement strand
CTTCCTTCCTTCCTTCCTTCCTTCCTTCCTTCCTTCCTTCCTTCCTTCCTTCCTTCCTTCCTTCCTTCCTTCCTGAAGGAAAAGGAAAATTGGTTTGCAAAGAAAAGGTGTAAAATTGATCTATACATTGAAGGAGTATTTTTACTTTGTAAAGAAAGAACTTTAAAAATATTACTAAGAAAACAGTTCCCCCGCCCCACATTTGCTTAAATAGCCAATGCAGCTGAAATCTCAAGAAAAACTCTCTAAATACAGTCTGTTCTAAAGAGCCTCTAAAAATAAAATACAAAAATCCCAACACAGAACATATAAATGTGTTTGCACTATTTTCAAAGCCGCAGATACTTTATATTTGTTTCACAGTTTCAGGAAAATTATTTTTCTTTCCAAGAGAGTTTAAAATGGTAGGATTCTTTTATATTTCTGCCACATTGAACAATAGAAATTATATGTGATTGCCTTTAACTTTGGAATTAGAAAAAGATCATTTTTCAGGACAGATACTTGAATATGATATGAGGACAATATCTGGATATGAGTCCAAAAAATTTAGCAGCATTCAGTTTTTAATGTTCTTTTTGGAACACCATCAAACCCTTATGTTCAGCTTGATTTATTCTTACCTAGCCAATTCTAAGTGTCTAATTTGGCTAGATATTTACCTAATTAAGTATACTCATTACTGGGGGGTGGAATATAAATCCCTTTGTGTTTTCCTAGTCTGGTATTCTCCAGAGATGCTAGAATTACTGTTAGAAGTTCCACAATCCGTTACCGATATGGCTAATAGAAAAGATAGCCAAGAATTTAGGTAATACAGTCTTAACACATCTGGAGACCAGGAAGTTAGAGACAACCAATTTAGTTCATTAACTGTCTTTACAACTCACACTTCTATAGAGAGAAAAAGCATTTATCAGCTAGCTTGAAGATGTACAGATTTCCAAGATCTTCATGAGCCTTTTTCTCATGTAAGATGTTACAAAAAGGAACTGGAGGTGAAGGGGCAGAAAAACAAGGGTTGATCTTAAGTTCTGCATTGTCAGTCTTAATGTCTCCATCTTGGCAAGACTCACCTATCTTCAGGTAACACAAAGCAAGTGCCTTTTGTTGTAGACTTGAAATAACTTCACTACACCAAAGACATATAACTCTTCAGAGTGATTTGCTGCCTTTCTCTTCTCAGTTTGCCTAAAGTTCATGACATTTACTGATGATGGTCCATGAGGCAATCATGTGGTATGTGCATATTCCCCAGCCTTAGCTGTCTTGCAATGTATCTTCATGAAAGCCCTCCAAATTATGCCTGCAAAGTAGGTGGTCAGCTGAATGGTTGTAATGAAAGGGAGGAATGGGAGGCACAAGCATGCAAAAGAAAAAGTACAGGGACTCTTGAGGAAACAGAAGCCAGACCTATGCCACTCAGGCAGTGGATTCTTTTTCCATTTGGGGTAATGGCTCTTCTTGGACCCTATCAGATAGCAGTCCTTCAGATTAATGATCTCAAAATGCTTTCAGGTTGCAATCTAATTGCTTCTAAGGTTGCTGGGAGGAAGAAATTAAAGACATGATAGATCTGCTATATATGGTAATGTAAAATACAACAATTACAGAAACATGTCCACCTGATAAATATTTTGAAAGTGATAAAGGATAAATGTTTACATTAGCAAAGAAGACCTCTTTTCTCCTCATTTTCTGATATGATTTTCTATTCAAGGACATATTGAATTAAATGCAAGGCAGATTTGTGTAGGAAACAGCTATGTTTGACTAGAATGTGTTTGTGGCATATCAAATGAAAACTACATCGCTTTTACGCAATAAAAATCCATTTATAGAAGGAAAGGAGAAAAACATTCCAAGCTGACATATTTCAAAATGCCAATTAAAACCATTGCAAATTGTATCAGTGGTTACACAGCACAGGAAAAATAGAGATTTTGGTATGACCTCTGATTCCTATCCCTCTGAGATTTAAATACCAGCAATAGAAATATTTAGATACCTAGATTTACAGTTTCAGGGGAGGAGGCTGGAAGGGCTTTTAGGAGAACTTAAAATAAATTTTAAGTATATGTTATATATGTTAGTGTCATGCCACTTGTTTCCTCTGCAGTTTTGACAATGCTCATTCCATTTGCTGAAATGAAGTGCCTTGCTTAGCAATATTACCACTGCTGGGATATAGGATTCTTGTATTTGCCTTCATAAGAAGGAGATTGAGAGGTATAAATACATGGCCTCTCTTCCAGTCTACATTATACATCTAAAAGTCTTTTCACACTTTCACTCCAATTCAAGGGGAGGCATCTTGGAAGAATTCTTCCCATGGTGCCTTTTCAAATCAAGAAATTGGGGCAGCTGTGGAGCATATGTACAAAAAAGAAAGAATAGCAACTCCTTGCAATGATCAAGTAAGATCAAAAATACCATCCAAATAAATTTCCAAGATTCAGATATTAAAATAGAAACCACAGTCAGGAAGGGAAAAAATACTGATAAACAGTTGCATATATTATGTATGACAGAATAATAAAAGCCCCTGACTGACAACTACCTATGTGTCTTATTTAATCTTTATTCTTTTGTATTCCCTTGTATTCTTTTTTGCTTGTATTCACTCAATGATATTAGTCCATCAAGCATGAGTACTCACACAATACTTAATGAGCTGATGTTGCAGATATTCCAAAAACTTCAACATCTCTTCTTTTGTTTCCAGTGTATTGCTGTCATGCTATGCTTTGATCTGCCTAGAGGAAGCCAAGATTATAATTGTTTATACTGCCAGAGAAATTGTTCCTTTGTGATGTTTGATTCTTCTGTGACTCTCCACAGCTTTTGCCATTTGTCTTTCAATACGAGGGAAACGATTTTATATTGTTGTGAAATTTATTGTTAGAAAAGTCACTCTAAAGTTTGCTTGTTTTCATCAAAATTGTCTTAATTATTATTGCTATTTTTTTCAATATTTATTTTGTTTCCCTTCTGGTCTCTAATTATTTAGTTTTTATTTGTGGTCTACTCTAAATAATCTAAAGCAATCTTCACCACCCACCACCCACCAAGTGCAAAAGTTCCCAAAGTTGCCAGACCAGGGAAGACTATTCTTCAAAAAAATATATCTCTGGATGATGTCCAAAGGAATGATTTCATAGTTCTTTAGCTCACTATAAAATATAAAATATTAAAACTGCAACACGCTTATGACTTATTGCTGTAATCTCTTCTGCCTGGAAATCCAGCAAATTTCCTGAGAATTCAGTAGGTCATGCCCCTTGCTTTATAGAGAATAATCCTAGATGTGACGTTTCCAGGAGAATAATTCTGCATTTCAGTTTGAAATACAACATAAACTTAAATTAAAGGATTTCAAGAATGGAGAGTAGGAGCCTTGAAATTTCCTGATAAAATTGGCAATGTCATTGAGGCTCAGCAGGCAGGCAGGAGACCTGCTTAGAGTCTTCCCAACTAGAGTGGGACTGGTTGTCTTTCTATTTCGGCTTCAGCAACTGGAGGCAAAGACAGATCAATATCATATTGTTTTCTAGAAATATACTATGAACACAGCCATGTAGCTACCAAGAGCTAAGTTGAATTTAAGGAGATTTTATTTTATCTAAATAAGCATTCACAATGGCGTCCACATATTTCCCCTCTTCTCTTTTGGGAATAAATTTTTTGCTTTGAGGGGGGAGCCTGTATCCTGTTGTATAGAATCTAATTCCAATATCATCATAGGCCATAAAACCATGAATGTCAGGGCACCCAATCATTTAGGAATAGATAAACACATGAGACTTTGAGAATACTTTGTGGTAGATATTCTTGCAATATAAGTTTGACAATTAGCAAAATGTCTTGCAGGAAGATATATAATTGATTACGAAGTATCTAGTTTACAAGCATGATCTGTTTATCTCTCCTTACCTTGACCCTTTTTAGGTTAGTGATATATTTCCAAAGTACTAGATTTCCACTGTTTGTCACCTGTATTTTGTAGAAAATAATTATGGGATATTCTTGGAACACAGAAACATTCCTGGAAATACAATTTATGCTGAAAGCTTAGATTTTGTGAGACTGTCCTGATTTTCTAACTTAAAGATATAACAATTTAATGGTCCAGAGACCTTAGTAGATCCCAAAGAATGTTTCCTAACACTCATGGGCATGAATTACTACAGATATATGTTGTAGATTTCTTTATGAGGTAATTTATATATTTGATTTATACTTCTGTCTTTCTTTTAGAATAGCACTCAAGGTGATTAGCATTTTCATAACTTAATCAAAATATTAAAAATCGAATATTCCTATTAATAAAAGTAAGGCTTGGTGAAAGGAATGCAGGTACATATTATTTAGTTTTGTGCCTGATTGATTTGTTTGACTGCCCACTCACTGTGTGACTTTGGACAAGTCAACAGGGACTCTTTTCAGATGTTACTGTTTTCTTCACATAATTCTAGTCCAGATTTTGACAAACTGTCCTCAAGGAAAACTCCCAGCCAATCTTTCCTAATTTTTATTCATTCAACCAAGTCTGCTTCTATCTTTTCAATGAGGAGGGTCTCTAAAATGGGTTTCCTTATCTTTTCTACTGATCCAACAAGACTCAGTTACTGGTATCTAGTTACTCTGTTATTTTGCATTCCAAAGCAAAACTTGACAGTCACTCTTAATTTACTTATTGCAGTAAATAATAGTCATACAGATCTACTGATATATTTACACAGATGTATAAACATGCAAAAATAGCAGCTCTTTAAACAAAGATGATAAAAAGCACAAACGTGGGATAATTTCTTCTGCTCACAAATTTAGCAGCCTTGCAAAAGGCTCCTGGAAACGTTGGCCTTCTTCTCCTTCACACTCAGCTCAATTTCATTTGCAGCATCTTCTCGCTGTCCCTTATACAAATCTGGATCAGCTGCTCATCAGCTTAAGGCTTTGCCGGTCCATTGGGCACTTCCAATCATCATACACTAAATGTGTTTACCCTCTTAGTCTCAATCTTCTTCAAGTGTGGGAAACTGACACATCCCTCAATCCCCAAGTTTGCAGGTATGTATGCACACCACTAGGGCATAACACCGTAGGAGGGAAAGCCTTGGGGATTCTCTCTTACTATCAAAGAAAATATATGTAACTCAGGGTTAAACTATGGAGTCCTTGATGTGCTCTGAGTTTGGTTATATCAGGAATCCTTGATTCTTTTGTTGCAGATGTTTCATTACCGAAGCTAGGTAACATAAATGCTAGAAGCTGTTTCATTACTAAATTAATTAACATAATCACTGCTCATTTGTGAGGGACTTGCTCTCTGTTTTTATATAGTAGCTTACCATGCGAGTTTTGATTGGGATGAGGTTTTCCCATTGAAAGGAGCTTGAGTATTGTCTTCTGTTAGATGGTTTGTCTTGTATTAATCACTACTTATCTTGGTTGATGAAAAATATGTGTTCTGACCTTTTTGTTGCCTTCCTAGCTTGTGCTATTTTGTCTTTTGAATAGTGTGTAAATGTGATTTACCTCTATATGTTTATTAATGGCTTACTCTTCCTCTCTTACTATCACTTGTCTGGAACATTTTCTTATCTCCCTTCCATTTTCAGTTGCCATTTTCCCACCATTATTTTTTTCAATTTCCTAATTCTCAGATGTTTTGGGGTTACTTTAAATCACATGACACACACATTAAATGTTGCAAATATTTAATTGATGGTTGATTGAAATGAATCTTGGGATTGATCTCTGTTGTTTTTATTATGTATTCTAATCAATCAAGAATAGAGCTGAATGGGATCTTGCAGGGGACCCATGTTAAAGCAGGAGACCCTATACCATTTCAGATAGGTGGCTGTTCAGTCTTTTTTTTTAAAAAAAAAAAAATCCAGTGATGAAACGCCTACAACTTCTGAAGGCAAGCTGTTCTACTGGTTAATTGTCCTCACTGTTAGGAAATTCCTCCTTAATTCCAGGTTGCTTCTCTCCTTGAGTAGTTTCCATCCATTGTGTTTTCTCTTGCTTTCTGGTCTTTGGAAAATAGGTTGACACCCCACCCACGCCCGCGCCTTCTTTGTGGCAGCCCCTCAAATGCTGGAATACTGTTATCATGTCATCCCTGGTCCTTCTTTTCTCTAGATGGGCCATACCCAATTCCTGTTTCTACTGTTTCTTCATCTTCATCTAGCTAAACCAAACCTATCCTCTTTTTTTCCTAGTCACAATTTCCAAATTTAGTCTTGCAGATAGGTCAGTATCCTTGCATTCATAACTCTATCTCTTTTCTCCAAACGTTCCTTTAAGTTTGGGTACTTCTTTCATTATATTTTAAAATAACCCAATGGCATCACTAAGTGTTTATTTTTAATATCTTTTTATAATAAAGTGTATGGTATTTTTTGTAAACACAGAGTATCTATACATTTAACATATACATTCAATCTTTCATTCCAATCCTATCCATAGTCCTTTAGTATTGTAACTTGTAAATTTTGTTATGGTCTTTAAGAGGGGGATTTGCGGAGGTGGGGGGAGGTCTCTTTTCCTTTTTTATTCCTTAGCTTGATTTTGTTACTGTTCTGGTACTCTATATTTGGGGGGGAATCCCATTATTGCATCATATGATTTAACTAATTAATTAAATTGTTTTCTCTGTACCCAAGGCATAATTCTGTTCATTACAAACCCTGGGCACCCACATTCCTAATATCCAAGCTAATGTCTTGCTTTCTATGGCAAATGCCTTCCAGTTTTCTCCAGCTTTATTCATTTTTCCAACTCTGCTGTAGCTCCTCCAGGGTTCCACTGGAAATAAAAGTGAATCGGTGTTGCAAGAAGTCTCCTACCAGAGTCTGCCTTGCAATTGCTCAAATTTTCTTCCCCTGCAAAAGAGGCTTCCGTTTGTAACTTTAATTTTTAGAGTGCTTCTGCATTTATTTCAAGCTTCGTGATGGTGATCATGGCTTATTTTCTTGCTGAATATGGCTGGCGGAGTTGTTGCTGATACTATTTTCTGTCTCTTTACTTCCATGTCTCTGAATAGCCCCCTGGCTGACCAAGAACCCAATCTGAAAAAGCCCCCAAGGAGGACTTCTGATCTGATATATTGCTATAGGGTTTCAGTGAAGCATGAGAAATTAGTCACACTTAATAAATGTAATAAATACATTTCAAAAGCAAATTTTATTCTGTTTGATGAAAACAATGGCTAAGAAGATATCCGGGGTGGTGGTGGTGAGAGTGGGGGAATTCTGCATCATTCTAACATACAGTACTGATCAGTAGGTCCTTCATAAATATTTTTGAGGCCACTAGGTTCCGTATTTGCAATCCCTCAGTTCCAATAACTCTTTAAAAAATGGAGAAATCTCTCCAAATATGTTTCAGCAGTTCTAACTTCTCTGGCAATTAAATTATTTCTTATTTCAAGTGATTCTTTAAATGTTTAATTCCCATGCAGCCAAAAGAATCATCCAACCCTACTCTGATTACAAATAATCCAGAAATATTTATTTATCTTTGCACCCTACAGGCGTGATGACAAAAACAATACAGCTGAAATGGCCATTAATCAGATTTCTAAAGAACGAAATAATTAGAAAACCAGATTTGAGAACATTCACTCAAATCCTTGGCAAAGACAATCATGTATCAGAGCCCTACCTCCCTTTCTGGATAATAGGTAGCAACGGAACACATCGCAGTGCAATTCTTCTTCTGAGACAGAACCAGAACTTCTCTCTAGAATGAATTGGCAAGGAATGGCTGCAATGAAAGATATTAAAATTATATACCAGCATCTATATAGGCTCTCTGACCGCCATCTACTGGACAAAGAACTAAAGACAGAATTCGTTGCTGCATTTCAGACTGTTCCAAAATACAAGAGTCCTTCAAGAACATGAATAACTAACTGTGTGTCCCACCCACCTTTGTAGACCCTGCATCTTAACATTATAAATGTTGTAGCATTCAGATTTGTTTGGAAACAATATAATCACCATATTTTCTTAGAAAATTACCTTCAGTTTCCTTGTTAAAGCTCAAAGGCTTGTCACAGCTCAAAGACAGAACTGATACGATCTTCATAATAAACCACAAATGTATATATATATATCCTCATCTTGGGAACAAAATCCTCAGGGAACATTTCTCACCAAGTTACTAAAAGTATTCTTCCATTTGTCACTGAGATTTATGACTCAAGGGCATTTCATTTATTCATCCAAATTACTTAAAAGATTTCTCGAGCTGAAAAGTGTAAAACATACCTTGCTGTTTGACATCTTTCTGGCCATGCTTCAGCACGAAGGAGAACATCTCTACTTCTAGTCTGTATATGTTGGCTGGTGGGTCCCCATGCTAAAGCCTTCTCTGTGGTGGCACCGACCCTCTGGAATCAGCTCCCGGTAGAGATCAGGACTATCCACACCTTATTGGCGTTCCATAAAGCCACAAAGACTTGGCTTTGGCGGAAGGCATGGAATTAATATGCCCCCCCCGGTTGTGTGTGACTGTGGTTTGGATTTTTATTGTGAAACTTTGTAATTTTTTATCATTGTTAGCTGCCTCGAGTTCCCCTTGACCGGAGAAATGAGGCGGGGTATAAATTTAATAAATAATAAATAATAATTTTACCATATCTAGGGTATTTTCCCTTAGGAGCACTATTTGTAAATTTCTGCTCCATTCCAAAAGGTTCATCCCATCAGATCTTAATTTTTCAAAATCACTAGGTAAATTTTCAGCACTTAAAGTTCCAGGGGAGCACCAGATGGCACCGAGGGAGAGGGAGAGATGCAGTCTCTGCCGCCTCGGTATGGTCACAAAAAAAATATTCTCCCTCGCCCTTGGTGCCATTTATAGGCATTTGCCAGAACTGCAATGGGGACAAATGATGAAAGATGTGTCATGATTGGTAAAGCAATTATATAACACTAGGTGATTACCCGGCCTTGCTCGGGTTTCTTTTTTTAAGAAGAAATATATCTGTGCCACAGCATTTGCAGGCCTTCTGAAGCCCACGGTGCCTCCTCCCACATCTCTGCTCCGGCAAGACCAGTTCTGGGGCAAGGCCAGGCCCGGCTCTGGGGCAAGGCCAGGCCCAGCTCTGCGGCAAGGCCAGGCCCAGCTCTGCGGCAAGGCCAGGCCCGGCTCTTTTCACTGGATATCTATTTCTCCATAATAAATTTATTATTGGGGGGAGCCCCAAATTGGGAATACTGATGTAAAAATCTGCCCCCCAGATGGGTCTTAAAAAGTCTGTGTCTCAGCCAATGGTGGAGGAACCTTTAGAAAGAGGTTTAATGAATAAACAAACAAGGTAAATTATGGTAAGACTCTATCACAGGTGCTGAAGTCCATGCTTCTATACAGAAACATTTGCAGACATTAATTGTAAATGCTTATATAAAAATATTTCATTTTTGTTTTGCTTTCAACCTAGAATATAGGTAATACATAATATGTATAGCTAATACATAAAGTGAGAACACTTTCTAAATTCATTACAGTGCATGGCTGACAAGCAGAACTGGGTATTATCAGACCCCATTCATTTGGACGATGGCAAATAATTCACCTCTATAGATTCCTACCGTCTTGTATATTCATATAATCAGGATCATCAGCTGTGATTTCCCTTGTTCATCAAATTAGGACGTTTTTTTCTATCTCAGTTAGAGTACAATATCCCAAATCCCACCTAGGCTGTAAGTGTTATCACCACCACAGAAATTGCCTGACAGGTGATTGGCACAAGAAAGAGGTTGAGGGGAGCTCAGGGCGGCTGTCTGTTACTTTATCCTGTAGTCCATCTTTCAGCCTGCAGCTTGTTACTTGAGCTAAAGGTGTGGCGTGGAGGATAGGATGAAATAGGGCAGAGCAATAGCGGATGTGCTGTATTGTCTCCTCACGCTACAAGTGCTGGTATTGGCAGCAGCAAGTGACCCATAAAGTAGGAAAATGTATAGTTCCCCTTCTCAAAAGTAATAAAAATAAAAATATAGAAAGGCAAAACCTGTATCAGCATAAGCAGCTGAAAACCAGGCAGAAGCCAGTAACCCATAGCTGGCATAACCTAGATTTCTTTCCTTGTTCAGATCAAATTTTGGGCAGCACAAGACTTATTTTATGAAGACAGTGCTTATCCTGCTTTTTAAGCACAGCATAGTGCAGATCAAAAACTGCATTAAACTCAGGTATATAGGATCTGGCAAGTACTTTAAAAAGCTTCTGTCAGACATTACACAGGGAAAGGTATGGCATCCTATTTTAATGCCTTTTATATGAGAATATCTTTAACACAGAAATGTGGCTAAGCTGGACTGCAAACCTTGATTTAGTGGATGTTAATGTGTCAGAATTTGCATGGAATAGACCACTTTTCTGTAATGATTAATATCATTTCTGTGATGATTATACATATGATGTAAATTTATGTAACTGATGTGTGTTTTGTTTGCATACTTATATCATTATGCAAATTATGCAAATCAGAAATGATACTCTCCAATTTATAAGATGTACATGAATACCCCTCTCAGTCAATTAATTCATTAAAACAAGATTTCACTATATACTATATAGGTTTTCTGCCTTGACATGGATATTAAGAATAATAGAAAGGCTATACCCTATTTTCCCAGGAAGAATACTATGGTTAGAAGAAGATCAGAGTCCAGAGGAGGCCTTACTCTTAGCACTTTGAGAAGTTGCATACTGCAAAAATATTAGCCCTTTAATCAAATATTTAAACACAACTAAATTGTAAGTATGCATGAAAAACAGAATGTTGGGGGGGGGGGCAAGCCAGCTATAAAAATAATTTATTTTAAACAATAAACAAAGCTGCATTTTTCATTATCTTTAAAATGCCAAATTAATTCAAATATTCATATTTCTATAATATTTTTAAATGAGTTTTAATATTCATGAATTCTGAACTTCTATATCTGATTTGATTTCTCATATTTGAAAATATTAATACAGATTAGTGTGACACCTACAGGCCTATGTATGAAATGCATATTTGACAGTAGCTCAGAGGATGCCATTCAGCTATGCACTGCAGATTTTATTCATGTTTCTGGGCATGGCATTTAGCTTTTAAATGCTTTGAAAAAAATATTTTGATCAACATTCAGAATCTCTCTCTCTCTCTCTCTCTCTTTTCTCATTTTTGGAATATTAGAAACTTCCTATAGAAAGTGGCAGGGAAATTTCCACAATTCCACATGGTAATTTTGGATCATGTTGGCTTGATATATTTGTATTCACTTGACTGTGTGCTGCCAGAACCACCAGTAAGGAAATTTGACTGAGTTAATGGTTGACTGGTTTTATTACGGCATTCAGTATGTTTCTGGGCTCATTCCAGTAATATAGTGATACACTTCCATTTCTTGGCCTGAATCCAGCATTTGGGCTTTTTCAAGTGCACATGTCAGTAAGTAAGGTTTCTAAGAAGACATTCATTGCTGCAGGAAAAGCAATGCTAATTCTACATCAGTGATTTTCAAACCTGACAACTTTAAGATGTGTGGATTTTAACTCCCAGAATTTCCCAGCCAGAATAAAATCCATGCATCAAAAAGTGGCCAAATTTAAAAGCATTATTCTATATTATGCCACACTCAGTTGTGTTAGTGACAACTTCATGGCATTATGGGCCCTGGGATCATCTTGTTCCATAAGTGGATCAGGAAAAGGTTTTGGTCCAAATGACTCAAAAAATAAAAATAAAATCTAGAAAGAGAAATTGACTTGTTTATAAATCTTTCGCTTAATCAAACTGAAGACAAAGTGTAACCATATATTTTATGCTTTGCTTTTGTGTTTTGTTCATATTTTAAAATTTGTATTACTGCTCTCATAGTTGTGTTGCATCCAAATCCCTTGGTAAATATTATGACTTAGTAATGAAATTATTTCTATATCTGATTGGAAATTAACCAAATAAGATTTGAAAACCTTGCTTATGTCTTTGTCTCTATCCTCATCCAAAAGGAAGCATAGAACAATATATTTGGAATGACTATGAAATAATGGATTCATATAGGATGTATTATTTTGTATGACAAGAAGAAAATCCAGAAATGAACATAAACACTTCTAAAAAAACTTGCCCATAAAACAAATTTTTGATATTTTTAAATCCCACCAAGATTTTTTTTTCTACAAGTAATTCCCAAACAGCAAAGTTATGCCCTGATATGCAGTTATTTGTATCAAAGCAAATCAACTGTTGTTTCTGACAAGTCAATTAGATTCACAAGCTGTGCAAAACATGTTTATACACATGTCAAGGAAATGTAATTGGCGTGAGGTATCATAGCCAAACTAATAGAGGTTAGTCTTTAGAGGATGGCTCCAGCCATCTACTTTTCCTCTAGCATAGGGATGCATAGGGAACTCTTCAAGAACAGCTGAACTCCCGGTGACTCATGGACATGCTCACATAGAAACATGTTTATTTTTTATTTATTTATTAAATTTATGCACCACTGACACCCGTTAGCTGTCACACGTGTCTGTGAGGTTTACAATCTGAGTCATCAAAGAACTCTTATCTTTATCTTCTGATATTTGTTACTTCCCAGTTTAGCCTATAGCCTCAGGATTGCCTGGAGATCTCACATTCAGCTACTAATCAAGTCTACCATCTGAGCTCAAACAAGGTCAGACAAGCTATCTGATATTGCAAAATGGACCAATTAGGCATATAATGCATATAAATTTTTGTGCAAAGTTAAAAATTATGGCCACTGGAATGGAATTTAAAATAAGAAAAAGTGAGAAACTGAAAAAAATCCAAATCTGTTCAAATATACCAGCCTGCTCTAGACCTTCTAACAAAGGTTTTCTATAGCCTTAGGTACAACCACTCTTAAAGTTTCAAAATGGTGGTACGGATTAGTGGAAAAATTCCACCATTTATCAGAGTTCAGTTTATCAATCAACTCATAAAAATACTTGAAAAAGATTAGTAAATAATAATAGTAGTGATTTTACAATAACCTCACATATAGTTTGTTATGTTCTGTATATAGTGTATATACAGTAGTTGTCAGTTGAAGTTCTCATTCTGGTGCTCTGTTGGAGTGGGAAAATACTCTCTCCTGATTGGTTGTTGGGCTGATCAGTTTCCTATATAAGCAGCTGTGTCAGCCAGGAAGTTGAGTTGACTCACAGGCAGTATTGAATAAATAGCTGTTAGAAATCACTCAGGCCTCGCCTCCATACCATACCTGTCAAGTATCACGGTTTGGCCGGGAAAGTCCCGGATTTTACCCCTCTTTCCCCCCGTCCCAGAAAAATAATTTCTAGTAAATCTCCCGGAAAAAAAAAAAGTCAGTACTAATTATGTAACTAGCCCCGCCCCTGCCCCCGGCCTCCTCACTCACTCGCAGGCGCCATTTATTTTATTTAAACTTTGAGCGTCGAGTTGAGGCTGAGCACACAACTGCAAAGCTACAAGGTAGGCTCGAAGCAATTAGAGAGAGAGAGAGAGAAGAAAGTATTTCTCATCTCCCACTCCCTCTCATATCTCTCTATCGTGTGTGTGTGTGTGT
>JANHGC010005470.1:20847-35465 GCA_027560395.1 Boaedon fuliginosus | reverse complement strand
CTATTTCTTGCTTATCTTTATTCCAATATTTCATTTCCCCACTCTGATCTTTTAGATATTCCACCCTCCTCTTTTCCCTCTTAAGTCTATATGCCAGCCACCGACCTGGTTTGTTAGCGTATTCAAATATATTTTGCTTAGTTGCTTTTATTTTTTGGGCTACTTCTTCCTGCTCCATTAAGTTTAGTTTATGTCTCATCAACTCTCTTTGTGCTTTTATCTTCCTATCTGTTGGTTTTTACTGTAACTTCTCTAGTTCTTCAATTTCCTCTTCTATTTTGTTTTGCTCCTGTTGCTTATCCTTTTTTTCCTTTGCCATGTGTATTGGCAATTTTTTTCATGTACATTTTTCCACATACATATGCTTTCATCGTGTCCCAATTATTTTGTGTTGAAGTGTCTTCATTTTTATTTTCTTTAAAAAAAAAATTAATTCCTTTTCTATTTTACCTACCAATTGGTCCTCTTTCAATATATTTATATTCATTTTCCATTGGGGTTTTTTCTGCTCTCCTTTCCAAGTGACTTGAATAGGATTGTGGTGCACCCATACATTTGTCCCTATCTCTATTTTCTCTAGATCTTGTATTAAGTCGGAAGTTACCCACACCATGTCTAACCTTGACCACAAGCTATGCCTTGCCAAATAGTATGTAATTTACCTCCCCGCAGGTTTCTTTCTCTCAATATGTCGAACAGTCAGACTTCCTGTGTCATTTCTATAAATGCATTTGGCAGAGTTTTTCTATTTTTAATCTGTTGCTTTTCCATAATCCATTTGGGCATCCACAATTCCATTAAAATTACGTAGTATACATACATGTTTGTAACCTGTCTCAATAATTTTATTGTGTAATTTTTTATAATATTCTTGTTGATTGTTATTTGGAGCATAGATCCCCACCAATAATACGTTTTTTCTTTCCAATATAATCTCAACCATTAAGACCCTGCCTTCTTCATCCACATATATGAATTTCCCCTTTAAATAATCTTTGCAATATATTGCTATCCCTCTCTTTTTTTTTATTTGCTAGTGTCACAAATAGTTCCCCTAATCTTGAATTTATGAGTACCTTTTGATGCTGTTTCTTAATGTGTACCTCTTGCAGACAGATGATATCTACTTTACTTTATTTACTTCCCAAATATTTGCTTTCTTTTCTTAAATGCATTTATTCCATTTATATTTATCGATATCATCTTCAACTCTGTTTCCATCATCTGTAATTTGGTTTATCATTCCTTGTTTGTCTTGTCTCTTTGCCATCTCTTGTCTGTCTTCTCTCTATTTCTTCCTTTTCCGGTGTTTTCCCTCTTTGTAACTGTTCATTTCCTCCCATCAGATCTTCTTGGCTCTTACTATTACTCTCCTCTTTAATTATTTGTTCTTCACTTGGTTCACAATACGTACTATAAAATTGTTGTGTGTCCTGTAGATTTTCTACTCTCACCCTCTTTTCCTGCCACATCCGCATAAGTCCTTCTGGGATTAACCATCTATAGGGTATTCTCATTTTCCTTAACCAGTTTGTCAAAAACTGGTTATGCCTCCGTTGCTCCCTTACCCTCCTTGGTATTTGTTTGAGGGCTCTTATCTCTTTTTCTTTATAAATTGCCAATTCATTTCTCATCTTTCTTAATATTTCTTCTCTTATAGATTTTTTACATAGTCTAATATGCACCTCCCTTCTTGCATAATTCGTGTATACCCTCTACATCTCATCTATATTATTCATCATTTCTCTTTTGTCACACTGTAAGATTCCTGCTAGAATCCCCACCGTTACTCCAGCTGTTCTTCTCTTTCCTCTATTATGTTTTGGAATCTGATAAAATAGGCTGCTCAGTCCATTTCCAGATGGATGATTTCTTCCTTGGTGTTTCTATTGAAGTTTATTGTTTTTGCTCCAACTTATCTACTCTCTCCTCTAACTTTTCTGTTCTCTCCTCCACCTTCAGAATTTTTTCTTCATTTTTCTTTGTTCTAGCTTGTATAATTTCAATTTTATCACCCATGTCTCTTATTTCTGTCTTCAGCTCTTCCTGATGCCTGTCCCTCTTCTCCTGCATTGCTGTGAGAATATTTTGTATTGTTTGTAGTGTGGATTTTTCCGCCATATTTTCCGTCACCTTCTGGGTCACTACTTGAGTTGTAATAGGGGATGCTGTCACTGTGTTCTTCTTTCCTGTCTTAGATGCTGAAGATGATGTGTACATACCTGTAATACAAAATATTTTTTCCCACAATAGCATACACTCTTACCGTCTACTATTCTTTACTCGATATTATTATACACCACTATTTTTGTACTTATATAAATTGTGTCGTTTATATTATTTTACCACTGTTCCTTTACTATCGTATTTTTATATTGTCACTATATTTTCTATCTTATCAGTACTCAGTACGTTGTTTTCTTAAGGGAAATACTTTCTTTGTTATTTCTCCTCTTTAAGCCTAATTAGGAATATCTAGGGCACAGTCAAAAAGGGACCTGAGATTCCTCAAGTTATTTATTTGTCCAGTCCTATTCTATCAAAGCTCCACCATCAGTACTGCAGTTCCTTTGTCTCCCACTCTTCTTGCTTCTTCTCTGCACACTTTACCGCCAGCCTACTCACTTTCTTTCCTTTCCTTTCCTTTCACTTTCTCCATCCCCCTTCTTCCCCCTTCAATCAAAAGACATTCACTTTCTCGCTTTTTCCAGTTAGAGTCCTCAGTCATCCTTCAATCTCCCAATCCTTCCTTGCTTTTCCGCTGTCCGTCTTTCAAGCACCGCACTCCGCTCCAGTCTGCTTCGCCCTCTGATCAAATAACCTTCTTTTTCTCCTCTTCTTCATTTCAGCACCTCAGACCTCCGTTTCCCAGAGTCTGCACCTCCTGTCAATTCTGTCACTTCTTCGCCACCGTTTACTTCTTTCTGGAAGACTCCTTCATAAAATCCTTTCAATCTCTATCTACCACGTCTGCTCTTCCAATTTCCAAATTCACCAAACAGCTGATCCACTCCGATACTCCTGTTTTAATTTATTTTTCCTGATTCCTCTCTGCCTTCGCTATTTTGCCACTATTTTACACTCCAGAGTCCCGTTTTCTTTTTTATTGGGGCTATTTAACAGTCTCAAATTCTTTTAGATTACTTTCAGAAAATTAGGTTGAATATTCCATCAAACACGCTACTGATTGTCTTGTTACTCCCCTCTGATGTGGTGAGTCATGGCGCTGGGGCTCCTGGAACAGTCACCTTCATCTTTTGCCGGCACCCCAGGGGCAGATCCTTTTGGCCTGGAAGGAATCGCGTTTCCCTTCCAAGACCCTGGGAAACCCCTCTTCTTTACCGATCTCTCCAAGATTGATATCAGTCCACTTTGTGAAAAGGGAAAGGGAGCTTTCACTTTCTCTTATTCACCAGCCTCGATGTCACCACCGGAAGCCATTAAAGGTAAATCCTTAAGTACAGTATATAACTACGGAAAGCTTGCAGATAAAAGATATGAGATTCTGTCAAATACAAAACCAACCAGAATTTTATACCATAGGCAAAGTCCCCAGAGGCACTGCTGATGTTGCTGTCAAATTTTAGTTTTTAATTTGATATGTCATTAGAATTAAATATATGATAAATATGCTAACTGAAATTCAATATTAATTACATCAAATCAAACCCTGGCCCTGTCAAGGTACCTTCTGGCTTTTAACTCCAAAATATATTTAGACTCTGTGAGACACTTTAGCCTTATTCTTTTTCCAGTATTGTTTTACATTCCTAATCTGTTGTCTACAAGAATTTAGCAAGCAAAACATGTTATTCACATTAACATTCAATAAAGCTTTTCCAGTTAATTTGCAGCACCGGGCACAAGATTATTGATCTGTACCTTGTACATAATCAATAGATCAGTAGAGGAGGTTTTCTTCCTTTCACTTCTGCAGTACCAGATTGATTTGTTATAGAAAAGCTGCTAATTGCAATACAATGCCTCTTTTCATGTATTGACTGCTCCAGGATGGGCAGCGTTGAAAGAAGCGAGTAACACCATCTACTATTTGTAGGGCTTGATTACAATGTGTAGTCAAACTGCTAATAATGTTGTCAGAAAATATTTATTATTGTACAATACTGAATGTGCTAAAGCATTAAAGGCCAAATTAAATATTCTTGCTGATTTTCCATTCGTTCCTTCCCTCTCTCCCTCCCTCCTTTTTCTCACTCCCATATGTAATGCAACTCTAATGCATTTCTGCTCAATTCAGATATTATGTGAATTTATGGCCACATACAATACAGGATCACATTTTTCAATTTTTATTTGCATGGATCAGTGTTGTAGTTATATTTGTAGCATTTCCTTGAAGTAAAGAACTGACAATAAATGCAATTTGTACACCAGTTCCAAATTATCCTTTAATAGTCGTGTTTGGAAAATCCTTTCAAATTATGGTTCATAACCTAGCATGGGTTCAAGAAAATACCAAATCAAATCATTTCAAATTATGATTCATAATGTAATGGGTTTAACAAAATACCAGATCCTGATTTGGTGTCATGTCTGAATGCAACTTGTAGATTCCCTTGACACAGGGATATAAAATAGGAGAGGGAAGCTTAATCATTATAAATTAGAAAATTGCATCGAATTAAGCAGTCTTCTACTTGCAAACTTGGTTTCTGATAAGTTTCTTTCTGGGTCTCCTCGGGAGGTCGTTGTCTATGCTGGTGTTTCATTTTTTTAAATTGCACTTGGCCAATCACCTGACATTTCCTTGGAGGGCTGAGAAGGAGCCTCCTTGTGGAGTAATGTGAAGCTGTTACCATGCAAGTCCAGAGTGCTGTATAGTAGAAGCCATTTTAAGGCACCCCCACATCCCCACAGGTATTTGTTTCCAGAGGGTAAGTCATCTATGTACCAAGTTTGGTTGAAATTGCTTGAGCCATTCCAGAGTTATGCTGGAACACACACACACACACATCCAAGCACCTTGGCTATGTCATAACCAAACAAATGCTAAAGTACTAAAATTCATCCTTGAAAAAAAATTCAGCAGCTAATTCTCTGCCTGCAAACTGATTAACCGCTGGTAGGCGGGGGGAAAAATCAGATGATATTTCCACACATTTCTAATATTAAGCCACGTAAAATATAATTAATTTCCATGCAATGGAATAGGATGCAAAGAAGAAATGCAGATTATATATTTTCAAAACTTCAGAAACAAAACTTCCCTCTTGCTTCAATTTATGGAATTGAAAAGTGGCTTCAAGTGGGGGCTGACATGATTGTGCTTGCAAAACAAAATTGCCAACCCAAGATGTAATGCACTAATTCATCAAATTGTGCGTAATCCATCAAAGATGGGGATTGCAATGTTCTCTTTGGGCCTTAAAATATAAAATTCTATCCTGCTGCCAGGCAAATCATTTGTTTCTTGAAAGTGTAACATCAAACAAACATGGCCAGGATGCAGTATAACTCCCTAGTAATAGAGCCACAGAATGAACTAAAGTGGAATTTATGGGATTTTGTTACCAATCTATCCTCTGTGAGAAAATGGATTTGAAAAGCCACATAATTACAGCAATGAATTGTGCTCGAGGGAGGGAGGAGGAAGCAGAGAGAGAGACAAATAAGTGATTTGAAAAGTTGCTTGAAAGCAACAGTTATGGATATTGAAAATCTATTTCTCATTTTGCACAGTCTTAAGAAATGTTTTGCATCACATGGTGTAATCCTTGCAGGGCATTCAACCATACATTGGTTTTAGATATATATTTTAGTATGGGCAACACTTGACCAACCTTGAATAGCAGAAAGATAAAAGGCCTTGCAGTCAACTAGGGTTGGGAAAAAAAACCCTCTCCTTCTAGGAGTATTGCTCTTTTGTTTGTATCTTTGAGCAATATCAAACAGATGTTGGGAAGGCATTGTTTTCTTTTTGACAGTCCCTTATTTGTAACTAAGACTTAATTATGGAGTATCAAGAGCCCACATGATCAGTGCCAAGCTATTGCTCATTTTCCTCATTTCACTGCTTATGAATGAGCAATAGAATATCATCCAACTTCATTATGACACTTGCTATTCAGTAAGAAAACAGGGCACTAAAATCCTTCCGTATTCCTTCCTGCCAAGTAGAGATTTGTCAACTCAATGAATTTATAAACAAAAGGCTAAGAGCAAATGGGGCTTGTCATTTAACTTGATTTGTGCTGCTACTTTCAAAATTAATTTGAAATGCTTCCTTTGTGCAAGAAGGCAGAGAGACATCTTTTGTTTTACACTTGTTATGATGTTCTAGAGTCAAACACTGGAGAGATTTCTTTGTTTTACCAGGAAGAAATGTATTTATCTATTCATTAGATGTGTGAGGTACTGTAGAAGGTAGACAAGCTGAACAAGTTTGCTTCTCTAATAGCAGCTCAGGGGCTAATTTAATTGGAGTTGTGGCACTGAAAGGAAATGCTACAATCCATCATTGTTGTGTCCAAGTCCCAGGCCAACCCTGTCTACTCCCACACATATCTCAGCCCTCAAATTCTGCAAGAAACTTTTTGAAGAAAAGATCTCATTAGGAATTCTAATCACACAGCTATTATTATTTTTTAAGCAAGCACAATTTTAGGCTATGTCAACAAAGTTATCCTGCCTCAGAACTCATCTGAAGTACTATAACTAGTTTTGGGAATCTCAGTTTAGGTAGGATGTAGAAAAATGGAAACAAGTGCAAAGAATAGGAGTAATACTGATCCGAGGCTAGAAAGCTAGGTCTTATGAGCAGGGATCAACTGTATATTATTCAATGCATGCCATAAAAAAGAAAATATAATAGTAAAAGGGTTAGGGTTAAAAGATGGATCTGGGAGGTGATGCGCCAAAAGATAGATTTGAAACCTGAAGTCTTTTTATTGGGGATGTTACCTGGGAAAATTAATAAAAATATTTATTATCTCATAATTCACCTAACAACCGCAGCGAGATTAAGTTACACAAAAGAATGGAAGAAAAGGGAAATACCAACAGAGTATAAACTAATCACAAAAATCCTGGAATGTACAGAGTTGGCGAAATTAACTATGGTGTTAAAATATAAGGGGGATACAGACTTCTCTCAAATTTGGTATAAATGGTACAATTGGCTGGAAAGGAGGGGGGGAAATTGGAAAGGACACTAAAAACTCAACAAAAAGAGGCATGGAAGATCATAGATATCAAGAACTATAGATTTAAAAATTCTGTTATGTCATAATTTAGGATGTATTACATTGTATATATTGTATATATTGTATCTATACGATATTCGAATCTTGTATGGAATAGTTCTCACACCGAATTCACTACATTTGATCTGCAAATTTTAATAAAGTATTTTGAAAAAAGAAAAAAGAAAATATAATAGTCTCTTACAATCTGAAGCAACGTTACATAATAAACCATAGACTATTGCTTATCATTCCAAAGTGCAAGATGCAGAGTATTTGTGGCAGGCATTGGTAGAAAAGCTTCCGAGCAGTCAAAGTAGGTCAAATTGGGAACCAATCATTTAGGAAAAAGATAGACGTCCTTTTTCTGGATATGTTCAATCAAGGGTTGGATATAGATTTCATGATTGTGTGAGAAATGCAGTGAAATATTAGGCTTGGGTTTATTTTGGGTTCTAGCTCACATCACTTCTGATTCATATTCTGTAGTTAACTACTTCAGTATAGATGTTATTAAACACAATGGAACTTATTTTGGAATAGATATGAATAGAATCTAATGAACATCATGGAATTGCATCTATTAAGTTAGTGGTTTTGTGCTGTTGTTCACTTGGGGGTATATTTCACACTGTATTCCACTTAATTTACATTAGTTTTAATTTGCTTTCTGGTACCATTGGCATCAGAGTCCAGATCATAAAATTGCCCAGATATATTTTCCAATTTGTTCCCACAGTCTTAACTGGAAGACTGACATTTCTCCAGGGTAATACTTTCAGTTTCCCATAGCAGTGCTAAGATTAACATGAAGACAGAACTCTTTCTTCTCATGGATGAGTAAGACAGCAATGAGCAATTATCTCATATGATAGATAGCAATAAAGCAAAACAATTTCTGTGATTATTTCACATACTCACATTGCAGTAATTTGCATTATAATATTGATTATACTTTTACAATGACATGAATTTCATGTTAATAATCATGCATATTATATAACAATCATGGAAAGGATAGTTTCCCAGTGAATATTTGGTAACACAATGAACTGGCCAGCTGGTGCAACTGATTCATCTCATTTACAGTGAAACAGACTGGACAACACTGGCCAACAATATCACTGCAAGAGAGTGAAACAATTATTATTCCAACTAACAGCAACTGTGAGTTTGAAGGTGTGAATATAAAATAAGCTACTTTTACCATTGTACAGTAATATAACATTTCTTAACACAATGGGTGCTGGAGCAGAGATATGGGAGGGAACGCCAGGGGCTTAAGAAAGCCTGCAAACAGCTGCAGCCCAGTGCCCCTATCAAGCCCTTACTGCCTTTCCTCAGACCGGCCTGGCCAGAGCAGAGATAGGGGGGGGAGGGGCGCCAGGGCCTTAAGAAAGCCCGCAAATGCTGTGGCACAAATATACTTCTTAGAAAAAATCAACGAGCAAGGCCGAGTAATCAGCTAGTTTATTAAATAACTTACAGTTTTATAAATCTATAGATGTATACAAAGGACATGGACAAATCCATCATGAAACTCAACCCTCGGTGATGGGTCTCAGTGATGCAGCACTGCAGCCTATCTCTGCTGACTTGTTCAGCAGGTTGTCAGACTCAAGGTTGGCTCCAGGTTGACTCAGCCTTCCATCCTTCTAAAGGTTGGTAAAATGAGGGCCCAGATTATTTGCGGGCAATATGCCAACTCTGTAACTGCTTGGGGAGTGTTGTATAGCTCTGATAAGCAGGATATAAAATCTGAGTGCTATCTATGTTTTAAGCCACCCAGAGTCCTTCGGGAGTTGGGTGGCATAAAAGTGTAATTAATAAATAATAATAAAAAAATAAACCCAGGTTCTTTAGTATGACCCACAGAGAGATGAGAGATAAACAAGAACGATAGCTGTATACCTAGGCACAAGTAGTTTCTGGTTAGCTGATCACTTATTGTATGACTTTTTCTAACAGAAAGAAATAGCATTTCTGTTTATTTATTTATTTTTATTTTTTAGCATATGTCATGTATGTATGTATGTATGTATGTATTTATTTACATGTATATAGCATGCTTGGATCTCCTTATACATTAATTATTTACAAAGGTAAGGCAAGATTTAAAAAAAAAACAGAAATGCAATAACATTTAGGGAAGAAAGCATGATTGCTACAGTATTAAGCCAATTACTGTAAATAGGTTTGCATATACAGTTTCCTTGCATACTGGAGGTTGATTGCAGAAACATAGGATGTTCTATTTTCATGAATTGACACGAATGAATTATGCCATTTGGAGCTGTGCAATTCCCTTATTCCCAAGAACTGAAGACAGGAAAGTTGGAAGCAAAAAAAAAAAAAAAGTGAAACAAATCTACTACAAAGGTTTGAGTGACTTTTCTTTCTCTCTTTTCTTTCTTTCTGGAGGAAAAAGGCTAAATTTACAATAAGTAAATACATTACGCTGATGTCATTAAAAATGAACAAGTAGACTGAAAATGGATGTTATTGGTTATTTCGTTTTCTTCACATTTGTTCCCTTTTTTTTCAAAGTGAAAAATTCTTCTGCCTATAACAGTGAAGTTTTCTAATCAATTAGTATAACATTTTCAAACTAATTACTGTAATGACTTCCCCAAAATTCATACTAATCAATATTAAACATAGAAAACAATTTAGCAATTAAGGATGCACTCAGACATGTCAAGTCTTCACATGCTTAGTCTCTTTATTTCTTGTAACAGTTTTTCAACCTGTACAGGTTTTTCACCCAATAAAAATCCAATAAAGTGTACACTAGTAGATTTTTTTTATTTTGAAACTACTTAGTTGACTTCCCATTGATCTGAATAATAATCGATGGAACACAATCCTTTATTTTAGTCTAGTCTATATTCATCACAGGACAAAATTCCACCTTCCATATACGCAGCATCATGGTGAGATTTAGATTTATCAGTATTTGTTAATTGTTCTGCTTATTTTATGCTTGGGTTCTCACTGTATACATTTCTATTTTTCCCAGTTCACCCATCCTGTTCCTTTCGTAAAGGACCATATCTGTGCACGCAGTCTGGTTTATTGGAGGACGGGTGGGGTTTAGCTGAATGTCAAGCTGCACATAGGGTAACTTGTAGCGAGGACAGAACAGCTATAACCAGAGGAAAGAAAAAGTCAAAGACAATTGATAGCAAAATTGATAGCAAAATGCAGAACAAATTCATTCAAATGCTAGATTTTGATATCTGTCAATTTTAAAAATACGTAAGTTGCACACGCATTATTCTAGTTTCTCACATCTCCAAAGTGCCAAGTTAGACAACACTGAGCTGAATTAGCTCAAAGAACCTACTCGAGGCTATGATTTTAGTTTCTGAGCAAACATTTATTTTAATCCTTCCAATGTTTCTCAGTCATTTAAAAGTGATGAACTGGATTTGACAAGTTCCTCTATCTATTTTTTTCTCAGGACATGTTGGTCCTTCTTTATATTTAAAGAGAAAATTAGGATCACTACAGCAGAATGTAGAATTAAACCAGCAGAAGCCCATTATCCATTCTTCTAAAAGAAGGAACAGTATTTACTTTATCTAAGATCCACTGCTACATACAATCAGTATATTTTATCCCACAATATCTTTATATAGACAAAACAGTCTAAAATACTTGAAGAAATACCTCAAGGAAAGTTGAGATACAAATATCCTTGTATTCTTTGAGGAAATGTTGAGATACAAATATTACAAAAAATGTCACACACATGTAGGTAGAAGCTATTTCTCTTTCTGATGATAAGCATGAATTGAAAATAGCAGGACTTGTGTTTTACAAGCATTTGTACAGATTTTTTGCCCTCCCCATTTCTGTATTCTTCCTTTTAAAAATTAACTTAGATGCACTTCTACAAGTATATCGTAAGCATGCCTAAATATATTTTATAAATGCTGATGCTTGCAAATCAATAAACAGTCTTTTTTAAAAAAAATTGCAAAATAGTTAAAATGTCTAACAGGCTCTTCCAACAGATGAAAGCCAAATTTTCACAGGTGACATCAAGGGCTTTGATCCTAAATGGCAATTTGCACTTCAAAGTAGACTATGAGGGATTTATTTCTCTTCCCTCAGCCCTTGATTTGGGTTTGTCATGGCTTCTTCTCATGGTTTATTAGAACTGCCTGAATAGTCTCTGGTCACACTGCTTGTCAAGGGAAACCAGGAAGGCCAGGTGTGGCAACAGCCATGTTATATTAATGTGTTTATTTTGCATGTATCTAAAAATCTTGATTTCACTAGAAAGAAGATGGTTTGGCATATAATATGAATCATAATTAAAGTTCGTCCCTTCATCAGTGTTTCCTCAGTCACTGTAAGATAAGTGGAATTCAGCCCCCAGAATTTCCCAGCCAGTGAGATTGAGAAACACTGCCCTGGTGGATCAGAAGAATAAATCATTAGATCGGGTTATTTACAAAAATTTGAAACAGGATTCAGAAGTCACATCAAAAATTAAAATTGATTTTGATAAGGATTTAAACTAAGAATTATAAAGTAGGGAAACAGGAGAAAGGGTAATATTTCCTTTCTGTCTCTCCTCAAACTGTTTAAAGCATACATTTCTGCTGAGTGAAAGCTAATCCAAAGGGTAGACCTTATAAAATTAAATACTTTTCCCTAAAACAATAGGGAACCTTGATGGTGTTCGATAAGGAGAGAAGCTAAAAAAGAGAAATGAAGTCACTGATCTATGTTTTTATTGCAAGATATACTTTACTAAAGCCCACTAAATGTGCTGCTTTAGAAAAGGTATTTAATCTTACAAAATATAAATTTAATCTTATAAATTTAATCTTATAAATTAAAGTAGCAATGGAATCCTTAGTGTTCCCGGAGCTTGGTTGTTTGGTTACAGACATTTCATTAAGATCTGTGAGGGCGCAGTGGTTAGAATGCAGTATTGCAGGCTAACCCATTGCTCACTGCCAGGAGTTCAGTTCTGACCGATTCAAGGTTAGCTCACTTCGATCCTTCCAAGATCAGTAAAATGAGGACCCAGATTGTTGGTGACAATATACTGACTCTGTTAACTGCTTAGGGAAGCCTGTAAAGCACTATGAAGCAGCATATAAGTCTAAGTACTATTGCTATTGCTATTATCCAAGTATAATAGGTAATATCATGAATGCTAATGAATGTAGGATTTACTCCATTTACTCACTGTTTGTATACAGTGGTTTGTCCTGACGGTTTTGGTGGATTCATGGTTTTCTTCTTGGCACTTCTTTGTTTAGAGTATTGTTTTCTCATCATTTGTCTGGTATTAATCCTTATTTATCTTGGTGTAGGCTGTTGGAGAGACTGTGTTTTGATCTTATTTATTTATTTATTTATTTATTTGTTTGTTTGTTTGTTTGTTTGTTTGTTTGGATTTATACCCCACCTCATTTCCCCGGTCAGTGGATTGCTTCTTTTTTTTTTGTTTTCTCTTTTGAGTGGTGTGCACTGTTGTACTAAGATTTTTTATATTAAAGATGTAATATAAAAATTTATTTAAAATATATATTGCCAGTATCTTTTAAGGGGTCATGTACTTAAACATTGTTACTATTCTTGTGCATCCGGGTGTATTTGTGCATAAATTGAATAGTTTTGTAATATACACGTATTTCCTTACAACTTCTATATTCAGTAACTTAATCAAAAGTTTTTACTGCACTCAGGCTTGGAAAATTAATAACGATATAAAAAGAAGAGATGTTATTTCTATCTCATGGTTCTTTCCCAAGAAATCAATCTAGCATCTCAAAGCATTTCCCCTTATTTTTCTGTTGGGCTGTTTTTCATATTATAGAGAATAAAAACATGCCAAAAAATAGCCACTTCCCCTTTTCTCTACCTTTTAAGATCACAGGGAATCAAATCCCCCATAGGCACAACAGTACAATATTGTTTTAAGCAAATTATACAAACAAGCAATAAAGAATCTAGGCAAATACCAGTATTTTTGTCCTCTTTGTAAAGATATACAGAGTGCATCTGGGAGTACGGTATTAGGTGCAGTACTTTACCTTGAGTTATTTTCCATATTCATTATTGAATGACATCAATCAATCAGAATAGAGCTGGAAGGAATCTTGGTGGTCTTCTAATCCAACCCACTTCTAATGCAGGAGACCCTATACTATTTCATACAGATGGCTGTCCAGTCTTTTCTTGAAAACCACCAGGGATGAAGCACCTACAACTTCTGAAGGCAAGCTGTTCCACTGGTCCTTACTGTTAGGAAGTTTTTCCTTAATACATATGTATTATATTTTTTGTGAAAAGTTTTGAAGAGATGTATTTTAAAAAACTGCAATATCATGTAATTTGGAATGGCCATCTTATTACTTTGGTGAGTCAAAATAAAAAGACCATTCTCTCAGAAATTTGCCTTCTGATTAGCATTCCATATCAAAAGGTCAACAAAAATGATTAGAGGGTAAAGCACGCATCTTTTATGAAAAAATAATTTCATACATGCCAAGGAAAAGGTAGACAGAGAACTTAATTTCTTTCTTAAATATCAGAACTACATGATCCTAAGTTCTGATATTTAAGAAAGAAATAAACATCTCTTTCTACATTTTCCTTGCCTTGTATGAAATTATTTTTTCATAAAAGATCCGTGCTTTACCCACTCATTATTTTTGTTGGCTTTGTTGGTATGTCATGCACAGCTATATCACCTTTTTAGAAACACAGTAACCTGATTCACACACAGTGTTCCAAGTATAATCATATCATAAATATGTTATCAGCATTACAAATTATTGTTTTATTTTTAATGCTATTTGATTCTTCCATAGAAAGTATTTCTCCACCCCCAACAGTTTCTCATGGGGTCAACCATTTCTCACGGTCATTAGAAGTTCCCAGTCCGGTCAGTTAGTGTCATTAAGTTTCAATAATCAGCTTGCAATTTTTGCTCTAATTGCAATATTTTGCTGTTTTTACACTGAATAAATGTCACTATTAAACTCCAAGATCCTTTTAAAGTTTCTTGAAAACTCTTTGAAACTTTATCATTTAGCAATTTGGTGTTATTAGCAAATATCACCATTCAAAGTTCATCTCTAACTCCAAGTAATTTTTGAAAAGATAAAAAAACAGTCTCAGCACAAAACTGTGAGGGAATTCAATTTACACATTTTTCTATTGTGGGGGGAAAAACAAATCCCAAATCATGAAGAAACCTGTCCTCTGATCCCACAATGCTAAATTTGTTCAGGAACCCTTGGTAACAGATTACATCATAAACCCTTTGAAAGTCTACATCTCCCCAACTGATGGTTAAGTTTGCATAGTACTTCTTGGTTAAAAAAATGCAATAGAGGATAGATAGATAGATAGATAGATAGATAGATAGATAGATAGATAGATAGA
>JANHGC010005470.1:8594-18727 GCA_027560395.1 Boaedon fuliginosus | reverse complement strand
CTAGTTACTGTATATAGAGACAAGAATTCCTCACCCACTGCCAGCTCTGTTCATTTCACACTGCAATCCACCTCTCTCCAGCACACATCTTATGCCCAGATTGGCATCTGCTTCTGGCGGCCATTTCTGCCGCTGCTTCATCTATCGGCTGCAGGGATATCCAACTAAGGAGGGGGGATGTGGCTCCCCTTGACCTGTTGACCTGTTGGACCATTCCCACTCACTTTGCTTCCTCTGCGAGGAGAGTTAGGCCCCTCGGGGAGCCCTCGGGTGGGGAAGCCTGGGAGTGGATCCGCAGAGGTAGTGGATCCAACAACCAGCTCTGCCAATGTCCAAACCAGAAGTCCAAATGACCTTCTTTTAAACTGGGATTTAGAGCTCTTTCAAAAAAAATGGTGAAAGAGAGATTTTCCATATTAACACAGGCTTCACTCTCAAGAGATTTTATATTGGGAAGTGTGATGGTACCCTTGCTCTTTGCATCATGGGGAAAATGCACTTCCAGCAGAGCTCGTGTCCTTTTGACGAGTTCCAGGGATGCTTTGCTTCTCTAACTTTGCACCTCAACCTGTATCAAGCTCTTGAGGTACAAGAAATAAAATTGCCAATTGTCAAGAAAGATCTGCTAAATAAAAGCTAGCAAAACAGGAAATTGGTAGTTAAGTCCAGACATCTCCACTTGTTTCTGCAAGACCTCTGCAGCTTAGAAAGGAACTGAAATGAGTCTTTGTCCATGGGTTAAGTTATTGCTAGAGACGGATTCTACCCATATCATTTGATTACATGTTTGCCTTCTTCGTTTCACTAGAATAAAAATAAAATACATCCATCCCACTTTTGTCCCCACCGTCACATAAATATTATTCCTCAATCCCTGTAAGGAGAACAGATGGAATTTTCCCCCTCCTCAGCAATCATCATTCTCTTAAATCTGTGGTCAGAGATCAAAGATGTGTGCTCATCACCACCACCTCAGAAGAAGAATGTGGCATTGTTTAAACTAGGGTTACAGCCTCTTCTGGCACCTGTTGTAGAGAAAGTAAAGCTTTCAGAGAAAGTGCCCCAGGTTTCAGAACATCAAAGAATAAGCCTACAGAGATTGAAAAGTAGGAATGAAACACAGCCTGTAATCCTTCCATTTTCTACTATCCTGTCAGAGCTGAAGAAGCTTCTTGGATGAGAAGCAAAATGTCTTCAAAAGAAAAAACAAGAAAGGCCAGTTGCCTCCTTTGGAACAACCATGACCTGGACGACTGAGAATCTCTACAGACTTTTTCCTATAGAATTTGGGATGAACACCCTTATAATAGTGTGGGAGTAAAAATGGATTTCAAGAGTGAAAAAACGGGGGGAAATTGCAGACTACAGGAACCAGGAGCATCACTCAGGTGACCCTGAAGACATAGATAAACCTCCAAGTGCTTCAATGAGCCTCTAAAAGGATGCAAATTACCAGCTGTCTGCAAGGAATATAAATCCTTCTATTCCCCACTATTCTGTCAGAACTGAAGAAGCTTCTTGGGTGAGAAGCAAAATGTCTTCAAAAGAAAAAAACAAGAAAGGCCAGTTGCCTCCTTTGGAACAACCACGACCTGGATGACTGAGAATCTCTACAGACTTTTACCTATAGAATTTGGGATGAACACCCTTGTAATAGTGTGGGAGTAAAAATGGATTTCAAGAGTGAAAAAACGGGAAAAAATTGCAGACTACAGGAACCAGGAGCATCACTCAGATGACCCTGAGGACATAGAAGCTCCAAGTGCTTCAATGAGCCTCTAAATCTATGCAAATTACTAGCTGTCTGCAAGGAATATAAATCCTTCCATTCCCCACTATTCCGTCAGAACTGAAGAAGCTTCTTGGATGAGAAGTGAAACGTCTTCAAAAGAAAAAAAACAAGGAAGTCCTGTTGCCTCCTGAAAAAGCACCTTTGGGACAACCATGATCTGGATGACTGAGAATCTCTACATGCTGTAATGCTGGATGTAGCTGCTGAGCTAATCTACTGACATAGTCATGAATAGAGACCAGTGAAAAAAAGTGGAGGAATCTAAGAAACAAAGAGATTACCTGGGAATTTTCTCTTACCCCATTGGGTAGACCAGACCAGAAAATGGACTTCACAAGACTAGAATTACACTCTATTGGGTTGGCAACAAAAACTTGCAAGTCTGGTTGTACTTTACCTCCCCTCCTTCTTATACCCCAATGTATCAGGGAATCATTTGTTCTGATCACTTCCAAACATTACCTTGCTTGCCATGACTTAAGGAATGTTTCAATGCCCTTTATCTAAATAACAGTTCTTACACATTTTTGTCAAGGTCGCTTTCCTTGTTCTCCAGACCTATCTATCACCACTCAAGCAAAATCTCCTGAAACATCTTCTGGCATCTTTTTATTATGATGATTATGGTTGGTTGTAGAATCTTTCAGATGTTTAGACTGGATTTGGCACTTTTGTCCACCTATCGAGGCTTTCCAAGGGCCTGGGATAGGCAGAGGTGGTTAATAATATTAAAGGATGTCAGCTGATCTAAGTTGTTTGTTTTGCAGAGTTGGTACTTCTTGACACAAAACCTCGTGCCTTATTAACACACCTTCAATGGTATATTATACCAAATAATATATAAAAGCACATATCTTTTGTACATGTGATAGAAGTCATAGAATCCACCTTTAAGGAAACCACTATATGTACCTTGATACATGTGGTCTTCAATTCTTAAAATGAGGACTAAAAATAATGCAGGCTGGAGGTTTATATACTGGGATTCAGATAAAATATTTGTCTAGTAAATAGGAGCAAAGCTACCAAAGTTTAAGTAAACAAATAGCAATAGCACTTAGACTTACATACTGCTTCACAGTACATTACAGCCTTCTCTAAGTGGTTTACAGAGTCAGCATATTGCCCTCAACAAACTGGGTCTTCATTTTACTGACCTCTAAAGGATAAAAGGCTGAGTCAACCTTGAGTCAGTCAGGATCAAATTCCTGGCAGTGAACAATGAATTAGCCTGCAACACTGCATTCTAGTTACTGCATCACCATGGCTCGTAAAATCCCATAACCTATCACAGAACCTGAAATAATTAGGTGTTTCACCACCCCTTTGCTACCATCATCTGGAGTTTTGAAGCTCAGCCCTAAATGGCCTTCGATAAAGAAACAAATTTCAATTTCTTAAAAGGGAAAACCATGAAGATCCTTGGATTTAGTATATATTTGTTTTGGATTTCTGACCCATGCAGGTCATCAAATCCGTTTGGCATAGCTTTGATTGCATTGAACAGATCATCTCTTATGCATAGCTAGCCAGGTTCCTTGAGAAGAAAATAAAAAGTAATTGTTGTGAAGGGAGTCTTGGACTGCCAGGCAAAGAACAAGATATACTTAACTTTCTTGAAGTTGGAAGGATCGTCCTTCTTACTTCTGTTTTAATCTTACAAAAACAGTCCTTGGTCTAGTAGTGAAATAGAAGGAAATACAGGTATCAGAAAGCTCCTGGAGAACATCTACTCTGGATTATGTCCTTTCATTCAGGATACTGTATATAAACCATAGCTGGAAAACGTGCTATTTCCTGGCTCAGCATTTATATTGCTTTCTTCAAGGACTGCTGCATAAATTATCTGCAAACGAAGCAAAAACTGAGGGCATTCCTAGTGAAAAATTCTGCAATTCTTTTTAAATTAGGACTGTCACAAAAAATGGGCAATATGGAGCAACCCTATGTAATCTTTTATAAGTCTCTTGAGCTTTTTATTCATTCATTCATTCATTCATTCATTTGATTGATTTATTTGATTTATACCCCGCCTCTCTTCCCCAGTCAAGGGGAACTCGAGGCAGCTTACAACAGTTTAAAAAAAACAATTTCACAGTTATATTTAAAAAACAGTTAAATTTAATACAATAAATTTAATCACTGTTCTTCACTGTTGAATTCTCATGGTTGCACTGGGAGGTTTAAACAACAAAACTTTGCAGTGGAACTGCAAAGATAAAGTCAAAAAGCTAAAGGCTCAGAGTGAGCTAAGACTTGCAACAAATGTCAAAAATAGTTTTTAAAAGAATTCAACATGAAAAAAAACAAGGAAAAAGTCAAGGAAACAATTGGTCCACCAATGGGAGATACGGCAAGGAAATGGTGGGCAGCAAGGAGAAAGCAGAGGGACTTAATTTGTTCTTTGCATCTGTCTTCATACAAAAGGAAAAATATATAGTCTAAGCTACTAAATGCGGTACCATAATAGACAGTCTAGGAATACAAGTCAAAATAGGCAAAATAGGCATGATGAAACAACACATATCCACTCTAGACAAGTTCAAATCAATAGGATCAGATGGATTAGATCCCAGACTTCTGAAGTAGCTGGCAGACGTGATCTCAGAATCATATCTTTCAAAGACCCTGTAGCACCAGAGAACTAGCAGAGGACTGGAAAAGAGCTTATGTATTTTCCATCTTCAAAAAAAGTGTTGGGGGGGGAATGGATCCAGGAAACTACAGGCCAATCAGCCTGACATCAATACCTGGGAGGATCGTAGAAAAGATAATCAAGCAACAGATCTGCAAACACCCAGCAACAAGCAAAGCTATTATTAGAAGCCAACGTGGGTTTGTAAAAACAGATCATGCCAAACAAATTTCATTGCATTCTTTGAAAAAGTGATTAAGTCAATGGACCAGCAAAACGCTTTGGACATAGTATAATTGGATCTCAATAAGGCAAATTAACAAAATAGAGCACAACCTATTTCTTGGTAAGACGGAAAAATGTGGCATATATAGCATCACCACCAGATAGATTCATAACTAGCTAACAAGCCCCACTTAATTTGTAGTCCTCAATGGAACTACATCTACTTGGAAAGAAATATGCAGTGAAGGTACCCCAGGATTTTGTCTTAGGCCCAGTACTCTTCAATATCTTCATAAACGATTTAGATGAGGGGATAGAACTCATCAAATTTGTAGACAAGACCAAGGAGGAATAGCTAACACTTTAGGAGATAGGCCAAGATCTAGAACAGGGGTATCAAACTCACATCAACATGGCAGTGTCACATGATGTATCAGGACTTTTCTCCCCTTCACTAAACCAGGCATGGGTGTAGCCAGCACGTGACATATCCGGCCCACAGGCCGCGGGTTTGACAGCCCTGATCTAGAAAGATCTAGACAGACTTGAACACTGGGCCCTATCCAGCAAAATGCAATTCATTGGTAAGAAAGGTAAAGTTTTACACTTAGGCAAAAAATTCAAATGCAGAGATACCTGGTTGAGGTGTGGGACCCACATTGTTGGGGGCAATAAGCTGACTCTGAAACTGCTTGGGGAGTGTTGTAAAGCTCTGATAAGCAGTATATAAAATCTGAGTGCTATTGCTATCCATGTTGTAAGCCGCCCAGAGTCCTTTGAGAGTTGGGCAGCATAAAAATGTAATAAATAAAATAAAATAAAATAGTTTATTATTAGACCATCATAGTTTATTTTTTAGACAATAATGTTATTTATTTTGTGTTCTTCATGTTTTGCATTGCAGTTAAAGGGGAAAATGTAACCTAACAAAGGGCATGGTATCTCATTTATGCATTATTCTGACCTTCATGAATCATTATTCTTGTGTATATTCCCTGCCAGTGTGTTCTGGAACACTTGTGATGATTAATGACTAATCATCATCATACACTATTGCATTGTAACCTATATTTTGTCCTTTTTTCCGTCTCTGAAAGTGTATGCAGAGGGATCACACAAGAAAAGTGTTTAGCAAAACTGTAGGAAATAAGCGATGGGTTTAAATTATACATTCAACAGATTTCTAATTACTCAACTTCATCAGGATTCTGAAATTAACACAAATTACAATTTGTCTTTGTTTTCCAGCCAGAACAAAATACAGTGGGAAGAAGTTACAGATGTTGATTGTTTTAACTCCCACACTTTTCAAAAACATTTCAAGCAAATTTCTTGTGTACTCCATCTGGCTGTTTATTGTCTCTACAGAATTCAAGGAAGATTTTTGCAACAACTTAACATTCTCATTTCAAGGAATTTTCTCCATAATCAATGCTCTCCATAGAATTATAGATCATCAGTGTTGCCCTATTCCTTTTTTTCCCTCCTGCTGCAGAACTTGTCACTCATCCAAGTTTGGAGGAAGAAAACATGCTGCAATTTATGAGCAAGTTTAATTTCTATTCAGATGTTAGAAAATTGCAATTGTGGAAGAAGATGAGAATGCAGTCTTCAAATGTAATAATTCCGGCTCCCTTGGATTACATTGAAGGTGATCTAAAGGTGAAGATAAACTTCCTAAAAATTCTGTGCTTACAATTTTCTCTGCAGAAGTTTCAGTTTGATAGAGGGAATCAGGACTGAAGTTAACATGTTCTTAGTTTAGAGAAATCAAAATACAATGTGAGCCTTATCCGAAGCCTGTCTTCATCCAATGATTCTTTACACTTGGATTTCAAAACTAAATATTACCGATTTGTTTATAACATTAATTATTGTACTGCATTTCTTACTACTAAAGATAAGGATACTAACTAAATGGACAACACTGCATAAAAATAGTCTCCTCTATAAATAAATTGTGTGGTGGTTAAAATACCAGACTAGAGACCAGAGGCTCTGAGTTCTAATTCTGCCTTAGGCATAAAGCCAACTGAGTGACTTGGGCCAGTCAGCTTCCTCAGCTCTAGGAAGGAGGCAATGACAAACCTCTTCTGGAAAACATTGCCAAGAAAACTGCAGGGACTTGTCCCAGAAGTAATCAGGAGTTAGTGTTGACTTGAAGGCACACGAACACAGAGACATACACACCTGTACAAATGCTAGTCCATTAACATAAAATATATCACAACAGTGTTTATTTTCACCCTTATCAATGTTTGTCTTTTAATATTGTTTCAATAAATACATTGCATGACTCCCTTGCTTTTTTCCTTTTGAACAATGCCTCTGGTCCCAGATTTATCTCTGATCTCTCAGACTGTAGGGAACACCTTTATCAACTTCATTTAATACACCACTTGCATCCTTTCCTGGAAGATCATAACCTTAAAAGAGCGAGACATGTTATGTAATCTCCAGGCTTCACTCTAACAGTGCCCTCCATGTGGGGCTGTCTTTGTGTTTAATCTAGAAACTTGACTTGGTACAAAACTTATCAACCAAGCTGTTTGTGGAAAGAATATTAAGAGATGATATTATGCCTGTACTTAAATTGTCTAATTCATTTTCAGACAAAGTACAAAGGGTTTAATTTTAAAGCTGTATATGGCTTAGGGTTTAAGCTTGATATGGCTTAAGGGTTTAATTTTAAAGCCTTGTATGGCTTAGATCAGCCTATGTGAGAGAACCTCTTTTGTATGTACAACCATACTACTTTAACAGCTTTTAAAATCTCAGCTGAAAAGTTATTTCTTACTCTTAATCAGTACACAGCAGAATATAAATAAACCATTAAAATAATTTTCAAAGGTATAATGAGAGATCAAGCATGACAAAATTGGTTCTGTTGTCACTATAATCTGAGTCTTATTTATACACTCTTTTTTAAAAAAATACAACAAATAAGCTAAGCAGGAGATGCCTCTTACCTAAAATTTAGCTAATTTAGTGTTTTAATATGATTTTTTTTTTTTTTGCTTAGATGAAATGCTTTGAATTTTAGAACAGAATAGAATAACAGAGTTGGAAGGGGCCTTGGAGATCTTCTAGCCCAACCCCCTGCTTAGGCAGGAAACGCTACACCACTTCAGACAAATGGTTATCCAATCTCTTCTTTAAAATGTCCAGTGTTGGAGCATTTACAACAGCTGGAGGCAAATTGTTCCACAGATGAATTGTTCTGTCAGGAAATTTCCTCTTATTTCTAAGTTGCTTCTCTCGTTGATTAGTTTCCACCCATTGCTTCTTGTCCTACCACCAGATAATTTGGAGAATAGCTTGACAAATAAAATTTAAAAATGTATTAACTTACAAAAATAATTCTTAAACAGCATTTTCTGCTTGTCCTGTAAAAACCATCGCCATGCCTTCTTTTTCCTTTTTTAAAGCAATATAATTTTTGGAATATAATTTTTGAAACTTCTTTCTGCCCCTCCTCAGCTTGAGAGAAACCTCATCCCACTCCTGCCAAAGATTATCAAAAAGCACAACCATTTCCATTCCATATCCAGGCCCGAATCCTTACTAGAAAGAATCTAGATTTCAAGCCTAACCTTATCAGATTATCATTAAAAGACAATTGTTAAAAGACAATTATATCAGCTAATGTTAAGTACTATCATATTAGGAAAAGTGAAGCAATTAGTGCAATTAGCTCTAACATTCTAAGAAAAGATTTAGTAAGGCAATTAGCGGAAACAATTGTATAGATTTGTATTATCAATAATAGTTACGGATTTTCTGATAAATAATGGTAGGAATGAGTCATAATTTAGAGAAGGGCTTTTCAAACAAAAAACTGTTTTCCCTGATTATAGTTTGAGTCAGGAGCTCTGCTAACAAGTCTTCTGAAGAGGTTTTGAGCAGGACCCACCTCCCCACCCTCTGGTAGTATGTTCTGGTTAGACTTGCTGAAAATGTGTTATGGCTATCTGTGTAGGCAACTTTTTGGAAGAATCTTTGTAGTCAATCAATGGATACCACAGTGGCGCAGTGGTTAGAGTGCAGTACTGCAGGCTACTTCTGCCTGCCAGCTGCCTGCAATTTGGCAATTCAAATGTCATCAGGCTCAAGGTTGACTCAGCCTTCCATCCTCCCCAGGTGGGTAAAATGAGGACCCAAATTGTTGGGGGAAATATCAGGGGTGGGTTTCAGCCAGTTCAGGTCAGTTTGGGCAAACTGGATGTTAACTTGACATCTGGTTCACTGAACTGGTATTTAGGATGACCGACTGGCCACGCCCACCCCACCCATCCCAGGAGTCTCCACACAGATGCCAGGTAAGTGTAGAGTGCACGTGGAGGGTCTGGGAAGGCTGTTTTCACTTTCCTGGAGCCTGGGGGGACGCAAAAACAGGCACTCCTGGAAGTCGTGGGAGGCCTGAAATGGGCCTATTTCCAGCCTCCAGGGGAGCGAGGGAGGCTATTTTTGCCCTCCCAGAGGGCAATGTTGCAGGTGGCTGACTTGGCCATGCCCACCATGGCCATGCCCACCCAGCAACCAGGCAGAGAACCTGTTGCTGGAATTTTTGAAACCCACCCTTGGGCAACATGCTGTCTCTGTAAACCACTTAGACAGGGCTGTAAAGCACTGCAAAGTGGTATATAAGTCTAAGTGCTATTGCTATTGCTATACACTTTTGAATGACTCTTTGTCAGCAACACCTAGTAAAATATTTGTATATAAGTTTGCACAAATTGCATCGTATTTAGAGCCCCTAAATCAGTGTTTTCTCAGGCCCTCAAACCCCCAAGGGTGCCCAAGCCCCTCTTAGTGTCTTCAAAATCAAAATTATTTTACAGCCCATGTTGAAAAATAATCCAGTATTAAAATCCCATCCAACAATTGTGACAAGAGGCAGCAGTGGGGAATGTATCATATTTAATATTGTAAATGGTGATGTATATGACCCATAAAAAGCGAAGCTCTTTTGGAGCCCTCCGTAATTTAAAAAAAATGGAATTGTGCTAAGAGGAAAAAAAAGTTTAAGAAACCCTAAGACTAATTAAATTACAATACATTCAAGAATTCTCTATGTTTAAAAAAAGGGGGCAATAAAATAAACCTTGCAGAAACATTCAGCATTATTTACTGAACTAAGCACTTGCCAATACAGTGTAAAGTAATGCAGTCAGCTTATATTCAAACAGGAAAAACCAATTTCCCTCTGAATCTGTTGTTCTAAGTTTGGAGCACAAAGGCACTAAATATTTGTCATTCTAGTTTTGCACATCTATCTCTATTAACAGCTAGCAATTTGGTTACTTGGAGCAACTGTATTTTTTTTAAATAAAAAGAGCTACTGCAGAATCAAATATGCATGTCAGCAAAAATATATAAGATGCGATGATTGCACCCAATGTGACTCAGTGAAGAAGTAAGACTCTAAAAAGGACTTGTCTATATTAACAATATGTACATTTATTTATATACATATATATT
>JANHGC010005469.1:0-14802 GCA_027560395.1 Boaedon fuliginosus | reverse complement strand
GAGTGGGATTTGGGGGTTTGCCAAACTGGGCAGACCCTTAGCAAGAGGATCGCCCGAACCTGTGTAAACCCCCAGAAGCCCATCCCTGATTAGGGTTATGAAGAACCACTGTCGGATAATTAATTCAAATTCTTACACATTTAGGAAACCTTTTCACTACCCAAAATACTTTCTCACAACTCAAATTAACCAACAGGAGATGGGCACAAAGGTGCAATTTCTGCATTATTGAAGGAAGTATCAAGCAATCACATTAAGCCAAATACTTTATTGGGCTGGGATTCATGTTATATGAATTTAATAACTATTTTATTAACCTGAATTTAGGTTTAAGCATCTTGGTTGGCTCCCTTGGCCAAGAAGGAGATGAACACCACGGCCTTGACATTACTGATAGGGAAACCTTTACCTTTTTATAATAATCATAGGTGCCTTTAGGCCAATAACCTCTTACTGCTTCTTTCATAGGTATTATACACTAACTGCATTGAACACCTGGTTAGTTTCATTTTAGTTTACAATGTGGCTGGTAAATTGTGATTTAGGCTTATTCAGCTGAGTCTGGTCACTTACTTATTCAACAAACTTTAATTAAAACTGTGATATAGCATAACATAGGAACCATGACATAATGTGATATGTGAATTCAACCTACTGTGAATGCTGTATATAACCATTTTAAAACAACCTTGAGTCTTGAAATTCCATCAATCAGCTTTTGGGGACTTCAAAGAAGAAACAATAATCATACAACAAGCACTATAAAAGGATGAAAGTTTCATAACCTTTGCTGCTTCACAGACTAGAATGGAATCTAAAACATGTATAAATATGTGAGCAGGTGACTGGTATTATGGTTGAGATAAAGGGGGGGGAAATTGCCTGCAGATATAGAAAATCCATGAAACCAACATGGCCAAACAGTAAGGTTATCATTTTATAAGTAGAAAGTTCATATTTAATCCCCAATAATTTCAGGCAAAACTAGGAAAGACGTTTTGAGGACATTGATGACCAATAGTCCACCATTGAAAATTAGGAGTCAGAAATCTATGAGTTCCCAGATATTGTTGGAGTAATGTCTGCTAATCTGTCCATATACTGTAACTCACAGGAAGTCCTAGGTTTAGATAAAATTCCTGGCAGTGCCACTTTAATAATTAGGTCAAAGATAATGGGAAAGAAAGCAGACTTAAGGGCATTTCTGACAGTCAATTCAAGCAAACCTGAGCTAAACATTCTGTACTAACAATCTGGATCATTGTTAAACAGTTTTCTCAGGGAAGGGTTCTCCTTGCCAAAAAAAATTAGTTTCCATTCTCTCAATATCAGAGCCAGTTTGGTGCACTGGTTAAAGTATCAGTTTAGAAACTGAAAGACCCTAAGTTCAAGTTCCACCCTAGACACAAAGTCAACTGGATGACTTTGGGCCAGTTACTCAGCCCTAGGACAGGGGTCTCCAACCTTGGCAACTTTAAGCCTGGCGGACTTCCACTCCCAGAATTCCCCAGTCAGCAAACAGGCAATGCCAAACCACTTCTGGAAGAAACCTTACCAAGAGAGTCATAGCTAAGAGTGACAAACTGACTCTAAGGCACCCATGCCCCAAAAAACCCCTCTCTCAGATAGAAACTCTAAAATTCAACCGATCACTGCCAGCCAATACCCAGGTTCACTAATCAATCCCTGGAATGAAATAAAGCGAATTATGTTCCTTAGTGGGCTGCAACACATTAACAGATCTTTCAGGACAATGTAGGCACAGCCCACCTCCAGATAAGGCATGGGAACTGTAATCCAACCTGAGAGCATCACACGGAGCAGCAAGGTGTGTTAAAGCCTCTTATTTCAGAAAGATACACTGGTTTTTGAACGACTCCTCTCTCCCACCCTTCCTCCTCCCCACTATCCAATCCCAGACAGAGATCCTCCTTCTTTAGTCCAGGTTTTTCTAGCCTTGCCGGCGTTATACTACACCTCTCATCTTCCTCCGCCGGGAAAGCCAAAGGATCACTTTAGTGACGAGCGATGGGAGTTGTAGTCCGACCAGCTTCGGGAAAGGTTATTCGATTCCCTTTGCCTGCCAGGTAACGCCCCCTGGTTCACACCAAAATACAGATGACCCCTGTCGATAAGGCGCCTTTCAGCCCCTTCCCTTCCTTTTCGGTCTTTTCTCGGCAGCCCCCGAAGGAAACGTTCCACCCCATATAAAACCGCCTCAGGGCGAATCCACTCTGCCGCTCAAGTTGCAGCCACTGCCGCCACCGCCGCGCTTACCTTCCGCCATGTTGGCCTCCGCCGTTTCTCGGCCAGAGCTCTCGCGATATCTGGAGCTCGAGGGCGGAGTGGCGGCGGCCAAGGAGCGAAGGAGTCAAGCGATCGAGTGCGCAAGCGCATTCAGGGCCAACTGTCTGCGGGTTCAAGAAGCTGTGCAAGGTTCTGTTCAGCGGGTTGCCTTTTTTATTTTTATTTCCTTTTGAATGGCTCTAACGGCGTTTTCTAATTCTTATAACTTTTAGAAGCCGAAGGCACAGTATTTTTAAGCGTACACAGAGTTCAGCTTGCTAAATGAAACGGGATTACTTTTCTCTAGGACAAAATAATTCGTTGGAGCGCATGCTGAAATTTTTTTAAAAATCTTTTTTTCTTAAGCAGAACGAAGACTTAGTGATAGTGCTTCTGAGGCCTTTTCTAAGATCAACGTAATTTAACCCTCTCTTAGCGTTTGTGGCATTTTTTTCTTTTTCACCGTTGTATTTTATTTTTATAATTTTAAGGACTACAAGACAACTCCTCAAACTCCCCTTGACCGGGGAAGAGAGGAGGGGTATAAATCGAATTAAATAAAATAAATAAACTGCAACAGCCCAACGTTATTTTCCCTAATGAGGGCTTTTGTAAGGGAAAGCGTGCGAAGCATCTTTGAACAAATACAGTTTTTTTCCATTTTTCTACTCTTTAGAATATTTCTGATGAATAATATTAAAATATTTGTATTTATTTAATTTATTTTAAAACACATTGGGCTGCCCAAATTACCACAAAGATAAAACTATACAAACTTTGTAGATAAAAATAAAATACTATAAATATCCAAATACTAAAACATTTGCTTTTTGACAGAAAGCAACTTGAAAAAAAAACTAAAAACCTACAAAACCTTTTCAGCCTGTGCTAAATATAAAGTTTTATACTGTATGCAGTTTACTTTTTCTAGAATAATAGCTACAAGTGGTTCAAATCCCATTTCAATTAAGCCAAGAAAATTTTCAGCCAGTCATAACTATAACTATAATTCAGGCCATGTTACAACATGTTAAGTTAAGGCATAATATAGTTTAGCACTGAATGGGTAATATGTTACTCCCAACACATCTAGTTATTTTCATATACAAAGCTAATAAGTGATGGATAGTTCTATCTCTAGTTGGTTTAGCACAGCCTCGATTTAGTGCCTACCTACCACATAGTGTGGGATTCTACAGAAATGTACAAATTCCTTCCCTCTCCAATAATGAAACTGAAATTAATTGTATATCACAGAACTCTTACTGGGGGAAATGGGGAGGAAAAGGTGGGCTATAAACCTAACAAAAATTGTAAATATCAACTTCAGTAAGATTGAAGTATTAAGACAATATGGTTTCAATTTGGGATGGGTACTGTAAGGCCTTCTACCGTAGATCTTTAAACTATTGGCATGTTCAACAGTAAAGGATGAAGGGAGCTGTAGAAATAAAAGGGAGGACGCATATTATATTTGGGGTAATTGTACTCTTCTAAATGAATATTAAAAGATCCCTTTATATTTCATATGTCATATACCATATCAAATCATAGAAGAGTTTTTAATTTTATTATTTATTTGATGTATTTATGCCACTTAACTCCCAACTGACTTTGGATAGCTTACCATTATTTGGCTTAACTCTTACAAACTCAACTGTTATCATATGTCAAACAGGTTATGGCTTTATGTGATGTGAGATCTCAGCCAGTTATGATTTATTCAACAAGCATAATTAAAGAAATATTTCTTTAGTGCAGGTGTAAACAACCTTCAGCTTTTTTTTACAGTAATATTTCCATACCATAGTACTTACATTTTGTAAAAATCACAATTTTCAGAAGTGTGCCTTTGTGTTGCTGGAACAAATTGAGTGCGTTAAGTTGTTACTGTTTGGGGAAAATAGGAGGGAGTGCTATGTATGCCATCTTGAGTTCTTTGGTGAAACAGAGTATAAATCACTTATTTCACCAACCACTTTTCTTAACAGCCTTTGAAGGTAAAAAAAATAATAATAGTAATAAGTATGGCATTTCACAGTTCTGAGTTGAATCCAATATGTGAATTAAGATACTGGCCTAGTTTATACATTGTATTATTATATTATGGACCACATGGTTTATTTAATCATTGGGCAATAAATAAGTTACAATTCTTCATTGAGGGTTCACTTAACTTATCAATCAAATTATTACAACATTTTGGTGGCCGAGCTCCTGGATCAGCACAGGCTGTCTAGCCTAATATTTATTCTAATTGCCAGTAGTTTTTTCACAGCTCTCATAAATTGAAACCCTTTAAACTGTAGATTGCAATTATTCAATTTGTGGGCATGGATAAATATAAGAACCCAACAGAATCAAGCCTACTGGCTGATTTTATCCAAATTCTGCATAGCCAGCTGGAAGCAGTTTGGAAATTCACAAGTTTGGACTTCAAGGTGATAGTCCCCATGTGTAGCACTATAAGTTCCAGAAGACCCTGCAGCCAAGAGGAAGACCCGGGAGAACAGGAAGAAACACCAAGAACTGTGATTGGCTATAAAGCACTGTGAAGTGGCATATAAGTCTAAGGGCTATTACTATCATGGTCATTTGTGATATACAGTATACCTATTCATTATGTGCCATCAAGTCAACAGCAATAGCAGTTAGACTTATATACTGCTTCACAGTGCTTTACAGCTCTAAATGGTTTGTATATTGCCCCCAGCAATCTGGGTCCTCATTTTACCCACCTCGGAAGGAAGGCTTGAGCCTGGTGAGATTTCGAACTGCCAAATTGCAGGCAGACGGCAGTCAACAGAAGTACTGCACTCTAACCACTGCGTCACCATGGCTCTTAATGTCGACTCTTAGTGACCATATAGATTTTCTCCATAGCAATCTGTCCCTAACTTAATCCTTCAGGTCTTCTAATGCTGCATCTCTATGTGTGTGTGTGTTTATATTTAAATAGTGTGTGTATTTATAGTTAAAAGAGTTCTATGTTGTAATTCACTCTGGAGTCTATATGAAGAATCCATTAAGGAAGAACGCAGCTATTGGCAACAAACATGTTATTACAATTATGTAAGTGTGGATCACTGGTCTTGTTTAAAGATCTGATGGCAAACAAAGCTGTGGTACAGATGTACCATTTTATCCCAGCATTATTTTGCATCCATGCAAGGTATATTAATTTTGTTAAATTAGATGCCATAAGGTTTGTGGCAAACTGAATTGACACCAGAATCTTACCATTTGACAACCTCTGTAAGGTATCATAGTTGTTACAAATTCTGTAACATTTGGGCGCTCAAGTATCTGGAGTATCTGTAGATTCTATCTTGAAAATATTTCCTGATTTCATCTACACAGGAACTGTTGAAAGCTCTGTGTTAAACTGACAGCAACTTTTGAGAAATTCTATAAAACAGGACTTTACTAAACAAATGCCATTTTTGTCTTGCTTGGATTGTTACGTTGGGACATATCATCTCAGCTGAAGCTGTTAAAGCTGATCCAAAAACGATGAAAGTTTTTTTATAAGCCCAAAATCATAGAATCTGATTGGCTACATGTTTAAGCCACCTGTAGCCATATCACAGCATGAAATTTATTAAATTACTTAGGCAGTTATTTTGGAAGCATTATGCCTGTGGAGTACAACAGGAGTCGCTTTGCTCTTGTCTGCAGCAGATAACTGCATTTCAGCTGCAGAAGCATGAATTAGCTAAAAAAAAACCCCTTATCTTAATAAGGCTTATTATCTCAATGCACCAACTTTTTTGGTGACTGATGCCAGTTTTTTTGGATTTGGTATCATCTTGTAGATTCAGAAAGATGGATCAGATAAGTCTGTTGTTCATGCTTAGTTGTTCACTTTTCTTTCTAGAGTAAAGGCATTTCTGGATTGAATGTATAACTTTGGGGGTTTTGTGAGTTACATAATATTTTAATATCTGTAAGGATATTTAAAGATCACAAGCTATTCATACAGATGCTTCAACTTCTTTAACCACATACCCATATTCAGGCCTAATCTGTGGGGATAAGAATGGATCATTTTCATCCATTGGCACTGCTAGTCCCTTTCTTACAATAGGGTTGCCAAGATGCTGTTAGGAAAACTTGAACAGACTTCTGTGATGCATTTATGAGATTCTTGGCAGATAAAAGAGTTATCTAATGAGGTGACTGGGATTTTGAAATTGGATGCTTTGTTTTGTGAGCGTTGACTCCTTCAGTCAGGATGTGTGCAGCTGGATTCCAGAAGCAATTAATGCCCGAAAACGATCCACTCTTATCTCCACAGATTAGGCCTGAATATGGGTATGTGTTTGTATTGGCTCATATTCACTCTTGGTTTTCTGTCAAGGTCACCCAAGATGTCCCATTATAGTAGTCTTCGACTTACGATCAAAGTTGAGCCCAAAATTTATGTTGCTAAGTTCCCCATTCCCCGATCAAGGGGAACTCGAGGCAGCTAACAACAGTTTAAAATACAATAAATTACAATATAAAATATCTAACCACAATCAACATATCCCACTCATCCAAAGAAAATGGGGCGGGGTGGGGGGAGGCACATCATTTCCAGGCCTTCCGACACAGCCAGGTCTTTGTGGCTTTACGGAAGGCCAACAAGGTGGGGATTGTCCTGATCTCTGCAGGGAGCTGGTTCCAAAGGGTCGGCGCTGCCACATAAATATGAATCAGTGCCAAACATCAGAATTTTGAGCATATAAACATGGAGATACTGTAACGGTCATAAGTGGGAAAAACTATTACGCATCACTTTTTTCGGTGCTGTTGTAACTTTGAGCTGTCACTAAACAATCTGTTTAGTGTTGTAAATTGAGGACTGCTTGTTCTCACATCTTTTCCCAGCGCTCCTATCAGAGCTACTTGTCCCACAATGTAAAGCAGTTTTTATTTATTTATTTATTTATTTTATTTATTTATTTTGATTTATACCCCACCTCATTTTCCTGGTCAGAGTATAAAACTTGAGTTTTATACTGGAAAAAGTCCATTGCCAAATAAAACACAAATGGGCATTAGGCCTCTGACCTCCAAAGAGAGCCCCAACCTAAGGCATGCAGACCTATAAATACCACCACACCAGCAGTGAGATCCAGGCAGATGGACAACAATTTGAACCTGTCCTTACAATCCAGACTTATATAACGACACATCTGGTTATCTTTGAAACATACTTGTTCACTACTAAGATCTCTCAAATGATCTGTCCTTGGCCTGATGGCGATGTAAGACCTGAGGAAAAATTTGTGAAATACATTCCCATCATCAGCCAACCGGATTTAATTAATATAAGGCCAAGTCCAGGTATTCTTTCTTCACTAGTTCATGAAGTCATTATTCTGACATTTATAAACAATAACCCAGGACCAAAGTGCCCCAAAATTCAGCTTCTTGGATATAAGTTAGGAATTTCTATATCAGACTTCTAACATTCGCTCCCGGTCAAGACAACTGGATTCTCAGCCTCCCTGTTGAAAGAAAAGGAATGTATGTTACAAAGTCTTGGCAAGTAAATATAGGTACCTAAGCCTTATTAGTATGATAAGGCAAGGCTTCTTTAATTTCTCTGATCTTCTAATTGCTCTGAGAGCTGAAACTGAGAGCTCAGCTACCTGAGGATATTGAGAAGAACGCACAGATGTTTCTGCTCTGCAATTCAGTATTTTGCATACCCCCTTGCAGGTTCTGAACAAGTGGATGTTAAACAAAGATTACTTGTGCTATTAAAAATACGAATCCAGTTTAATTAAACTGGCCCTTCAGAAACCCTTGTCGTTCTATTATAAATCACTCACAAATGTATCACTAGATCCCCAAGCTCTATGGACAAACTTCAGTTGATCACTTAGTGACTGTTCAAATTACAACATATCCTCCAAAAGGTACTTGTGTGACCTCTTCTGACACCAGGCTCCCCCACCCAGGGTCATGTGATTGCATTTCAGGTGCCCAGCAACTAGCTCACATTTGCGGCCGTTTGCAACATTCTGGAATCATGTGACCACGATTTTTATTTTTGCCAAAACCCGGCTTTACTTCTGATTTTTGGCAAAAACACTCCATAGCAAACTATGCGTTTATTTTTTCACTTAACAACTGGTCTTCAAAAATATTATAAAATTGGGTCCAGGCATGTGATGACCTGCTTTACAACAGTCATGGTTTATGGCTGTAATGGGCAGACTCCATGGCAGTTGTAAGTTGAGAATTACCTGTAGAATAAGGGAGTATTTATTGATTGTCGCAAGTCGAGAATGTAGAAGTCCTTTTCCTCAAATAAAGGATTCTTGAACAAATTTGATGTCCCACCATCTTTTGTACATGCCATGAAGTCAGTGTTGACTCTAACCAATCCCCATTATATCATTCCACCCAGCTCCCAGGATTATCGGTCTCCATCTTGGTCCTTCAGGTCTTCCTGAACAATACACCCATCGTTACTATAATTCTTCGCTCCTGGTTGCCTTTTCTTTCTTTTTTCCACCTTTCCCAGCCTCACAGATTTCTCAAGAGAATGCAAGAGAACTAGGTAATAAATAACAGGTCCAGGATACAATTTGATTCTGGTCATTCATGGCTCTAATGAAAACAGATTGTTCTGTGTTCTATTTGTTTTCTTAGCTTATCTGTGTGTCAATACTTCCTATCCCACTTCTTCAAAGTCCAATTTGTTTCTACGAAGCGTTACAGAGGAACCCATTGCCTTTCTGATTCTGATCTTTGTAGGTATAGACACAACCTGACATCTGAATATCTTGTCCAAGGCCTTCACAGCTACCCTATGATGTGCTAGTCTACGTCCCGTTTCTTGACTGTTGCTTCGTAAGGCTGCTTATTGTACCATTTTCATGAGTTTCAAGTTTGTATGTAATATTTATTTCCTTCTGCTCCTTGACTTTCACAACTAGAAATTGCAACTCATTTTCAGCTATTGGAATAGCATAGCGTGATCTGATAATCCTTCCTCCAGTTTTCAAACCAAACCCACCTTTTTCCAGTCCAGTTTCCCTGAAAATATTTAGCATATAAATAGAATAAATGAAAGAACCTGAAGTTCACTTTTAACTGTCCTGAACTGTTTTGCCATGATCCACCCACTGCAGCTTCCTGCCCTGTCTATAGATTCCATAGGAGGGCAATGTTGTATGTTCTGTGAATTTCAGATGAAACTTGACCATAAACTGATCAGTCTTTTCTTCTGTATCAATGATTGGAACATAAATTTTGGATGATTGTTTGAAATTGTCCATAAAGGCTTATGTGGGAATTGTCATTACTCATTATGCTGCATTGTAATTCATGTATTCTCCTTGCAGTATAGAGATTATGAAACCAGAACGGTTCCTGTTTTTCATGTCCTGAGCAGTGAACAGCATGACTCTGAGTGAAAGTGTCTAATTTTGGTCTATTTGAGACTTAAAAAATAAAGTCTGGTTGACTGTAGCTATGTTACGAACACCATTAGTGTTCCAAAAGATCATCAGCTCATCCACAAAGGCGTATTGAATGACATCCAAACTGAAAGGCCCATCATTCAGCACTACATCATCAGCCACTTTACACTGTCTTTGTAGTTTCTTGATAAAATACAGGAGTGGGTTATCGTCACCTTCTGTGCTACATGACGTCGCGTCTTTACCATTGTCACCAAAATGACAAGTTCATGTCCAGCATCTTCCTACAGTGTATATCACTGCTGCCCTATGTTGGTGCCTGATATACACTCGACATTCTTCACTCATCTTTCCAAAGAACGCCACCTTCACCCAAGATCGAGGCAACACTGCAGGACCTGTGGATTCCACCATCTATGTGCAGTTTTAAAAAGTATGCCTAGTGGGTTACAATAATCTGGGTGCAAAATTGTATTCTAAGGCAAGAGCTCCCAACCACCAGTCCGCAGACCGGTACCAGTCTGTGGCCTGTTGGCAACTAGACCGTGCAAACACAGGAAGCTGCATTTGTGCAAGTGGTATGTGTGCATGTGAAACCACCCCCTCCCCGCTGCTGTCACGGCCGCTGCTGCCCGTCTCCAGAGCTAGAAAGGTTGGGGACCGCTATTCTAAGGTACTTGTTTTTAAAACAAATCATAAAACAGAGAAAACAGTTCACAAATCAGTCTGCTATTAGTTGATCATCACTGGAAAATCAGATAGAACAGATTTTAAATAGTAAAATGTAGTACTTTAGAACAAGAGCTGGGAATTTACGCAGCCTTGCTTAGAACACAAGAATATGTATAACGTGAGCAGTAAAATCTCCTGATATGAATTCAATTTCCTCTTGGTGCAATACAGAAATTGTATGCCACTGCCTTCTGGAATTCCTTGGCTTCCCCTTTTTGTCTACATGGGATTTCCTGTTGCTCTTCCCTCCAAGTACAACATCTGAGCGTTTCAAGATCAGACAAAGTTAGGAATGAAACCTAGCAAAAATAGCTTGACTACAACACAATGAAGCTTTCTCTTAACATGGGACAAATCTAACTTCAATCTGATTTTTTTATTTTACAGAAATATGCAATTCAAATTGGGGATACTTCCCTTCATGTTTTAATTATGGAAGAGGTGGTCAGGAGGATATAATAAAATTCCCTCGTCATATTTTACTCAAGAAAAAGAACACAAATGATAGTCAGCTGGTTGGCAAGGGATCTCTTCTCTCCTTCAATACCCTGCCCCCATCTTTCCTTAGCAAAAGTCAAGCAAATTTGGTTCTTGTCTAAACCAGGGGTGTCAAACTCAAGGCCCATGGGCCAGATTCGCCCTGTGGGGTGCTTAGATCTGGCCAGTGGGTCCACCCTGGAAACAGCAGAGGACTGGCCACGGTGCCTCTGCCAGCAAAAATGGAGCTCGGGAGGGGCATGTTTGGCCCTCCCGAGCTCCATTTTCACTGACAGAGGATTGCAGGAATCTATCGCAACCAAAAACAGAGCTCGGAAGCCTGTTTTCATTGGCAGAGTGCTTGGAATGCCAAAGGTGCCCCCGACACAAGTGATATTGAGCTGACCACGCCCATCCCGGCTCCATGAGATTTGCCGCCTCGAGTTCCCCTTCGGGGTGAAGAGAGGCGGGGTACAAATCCAATAAATAAATAAAAACACAACCCTAATGCAGCCCTCAATGAAATCGAGTTTGGTCTAAACCAAACTAATAGTTCAGAAACAGCAAGAAGTATTGTTTTAATCAGCCAGTGAATTTATGAAGTACCATTTCCAATTCACATGCCAACATAAGAGTAATCTGGGTTGCATGGGAACACAGCCAGAAGGGTAAAACATTCCATTTTTTAAAGAAACACTGAAGGCAAGAACCTACTACCCCTTTTTCAGTCTTCTACTGTAGTGTTGCTTCTTTCAATTATATCAATTATGGTCTCCTGTCATTTGTGACGGGTAACTACTACTTTTTCCCTCCTCGGGGGAATGTCTTCTCCACCCCTTTTATTTTTATCTGAAGTAATAACCAAACAAGCAGTACGATGGCAACTGCTTGCTTTAAAGCAAGTTTGAGTTTAGAAGCTGTTTTATTGGCACACATTGCCAGGTTACTTCAGATGAACCCACCCAGACATATTCAATTAAATAAAAAGGTAAAATTACTATTAAAACCCCCATTCACTAAGGGTAATTGCTGTATGAATGTTCCTTCTATCAGAAAAATACATGTATAGAATTAGAAATTACCCCATACAAAAATGCATGGTTTATTCCTTGTGTACTTAATAGAAAAGGTGGAGATTAAACAAGTGAATATGTAATAAAATCATTATGATATAGAATCATTCGGTACTTCTTTATGTTACTCGGCCTACAGCTTCTATACCCAGGCGAATTCTGCTTTAATTCCCATGTGAATTCCAGATGGGCTATTTGCTTCCAGTCCTTGCTCTGAAGTAGCAAGTAATGAGAGCTGCTGCAGAAGCTAACAGATGATTGCACATAAACTCTAATAAGCAGGCCAGACAAGACCAGGAAGAGCATTATAAGACAGTCTAGGAATGGTTGTGCTTCTAATAAAGAGAGTCAATACACTTTTTTTTAAAATTAGCAAATATGGACAGAGCTTTGCCATCCATCCCTTTTCCAATCTTTTATCAGGCTATTTACTTATCAATAACTTAAAAGACAATTGGCTTCTTCTACTTCCATTGACCGGAGATGGGTACCTACCTAGAGTATATACTGTATTCCAGCAGCCCTCAATCAACATGCCTGATAATGAAGAATGCTAGGAATAATAGCATAGCAACATCTGGACAGTTTCCCCATGATGGTTGATGTAATTGATTTTGTTTTCTAAGTGGGCATGAATTTATTATATCACCTACAGCAAAATCCAAGGAATATATTATACGGATACGTCCTCTCGTACAAGAATCTCTAATCGTCCTGTCGCTTGCTAATTTGCTTTAGAGAGTCACCTAGAGCAAATTTTAAGGAAATAAAAGAATTTGCATGGAAATGTGAACTTTTCCATTTTTGATTCATTGATGGGGAATCTTATCAAAGAGCATTCAGCTTTATCCTCCTCAAATATGCTTCATCATCTAATGCAGTTGTTAAGGCTATATTATAAAGTATACATAGGGTTCACAGAACTCTCATTAACAAGTCTCTGACCCATTCAACAGTCCTATAGTGCATGGAATACATAGGGTTTGTCAATGCTCCTTGACAAGGATTTGCAGTCTAAATCTGTTAAGGCTCTCTGAAAATGTGTTCTCATTCTTTTAAAGTGCAGACAGCCAACTTGACACAGAACTATTGGAAAAATTTATATTTTGGAAGAACTCACTACAGAAGGTGACAGAATTCCAAAATCAAGTTACATGAAAATATACATTGCAATTTCTCTTTATACATTAAGTGAGGAAAATCTGTATGGTATCAGAATGCAAAAAAGAGGAAAAAGAAGAGGTAAGATAGGGGAGAGTATATGATAGCAAAACCAGAACTCACTTGAAGCCTATAGCTCTGCATGCTTTTATTTATCCAACTTCAAATCAGGCAAGAAATAACAGAAGTGGTTCAACCTATATTGGGCTAACTTACATAGCTGACCACTTTCAAAGCAAATGCTCTCAGCCCTTTTGGGAACAACTAGTAGGCTCAAGCGTAATTCATGGCTGTAAATCTTATTGCTGCATCCAAGCCAAAAGATGAGCACAGCTAGGCAAAAACATAAGGGGAATAAATGCATCACCTGATGACAATGCTCAAGTCATCATCAGAATCAAATGGCGGATCTCAATGTTTTATTAATGTACTCCCAAAAAATGTTGAGGGGAAGGAAGTTACAAAGGTATTAAATTTTTATTAAAGTGAGATTTTTTAAATGAAGCTTTAATGGCTGAAAAGAAAAGTTAAAATGGAATTTTTTTTAATCCTAATTTGTTTTAGTCCAACATGCTTCATGAGAAAATTTGAGAAAAGGCTCATAAGAAAAGAACCCCATGAATTGGAGTGGAGAAAAAAAAGAACCTGCTAAAAATCTTTAGAATTTACACGATTCTTATTCTAACTACAAGACAGCATTATTTGGTACAATGTGTATTTGTGGATGTACATGAACAGTATATATATTATCCGGATCATGTTGTGCTATGTACACATCTTTACAATTCTTCCTGAAGGTTAAAGCAGTTCCATTAGTTTTCAAAATGCACAAATCTTTGTTGGCACTTGTTAGACTCCTTGTCAGCATTAATAACTGCCATGTTTTATTGCAGCCCAGTTCCTGCCAGTGTCTGCCAACTTGGTATAAACAGAAGTCCAGCAATAGGTGGGTAGAGTGCAGGAAAAACAGTGCCATATTCCTCAATTGGAAACCTACAGACAAAAAAAGAGAGAAACATCAGCCATGGTATCCTAGATTTCATATGCATCTTCATATATCTTTAGTACGTCCAACATATATTAATATGAGAATCCCCAGAATGTTTTTATGAGATAGTTAACTTCCATGACAGCAAGTGAACTACTATTCAGAGTTCTAATTCATTTACCTCTAGGCTGCTCTAACTCACTAAGCACCCTTTGCAGTTAAATATTTAGGGCATGCACAATTTTAACTACTAATTTGTAAAATTATAGTGTTGCATTGCCATAAAAGCCCATTGGCTAGCTCCATTTAAAACACCCAATTAAAAGCACTTTTACTGACTTGACTATTCATGCAATAAAGCTGAAATATTGCACTAGTGAAACGTATCAATGCCCAAATTGCGCAGGAAAGGTGTTAAGGTTACGTGAAAGGCCATATATTTCCTGCACATTGCGCAGGAAAAGATGTTATTGGCTAAGTGAAAGGCCATATATTTAAACCAGAAATGGTGAAACTATGACATGGATGCCCCAAAATTCTGGGTGATAAACCAACATTCACCAATACCCAATTATTCTTTTTTTTTATTATTAAAAAGTTTTACAGCCATAACCCACAATTTTTCCCCTATTTCTCCCCCCTTCCCCTCCCCTCTCCCTCCCCT
>JANHGC010005468.1:73853-90181 GCA_027560395.1 Boaedon fuliginosus | reverse complement strand
TCAGTATTTTAACAGAGGGATCTTTTGAGATGCAGTCATTGGTATATAGAGAGAAGAGGAGTGGAGAGAGCACACAGTCCTGGGGGGCTCCTGTGCTAATTGTGCAGGTATCTGATGTGATTTTGCCTAGCTTCACCTATTGCTTTCTGTCTGTTAGGAAGCTTATGATCCAGTTTATGATTATGAAGATTGTAGGGTATACATTAAAATGGCATAGTATGGGTAAAAATGTCATTTGTTTTGCAACCCTTAGTTGCTCCTCACAAATATTAATTGTGGCCCAAGGCTTTAAAAAAGGGTTATTCACTTCTATTTTAGATGAAGTTAATCAGTAGATGCTAAAATAATTTGACTTATTTTGCCTTAGAGAAGAAGAAAAAAAGAAAGGTTTTCTTACTGCTTTCCAAAAGAGCTCCCTGAGGTTCTTTTATTAAACTACCATATTTATTCTGTTGGGGTTGTGCTTAGTTCTGATTTTTTAAAAAGGGAAATTAGATTTTGTTTTGGTTTGGGTTCACATGTAGGAAAAGGTCTTCTCTGCACTGTTTCTTACCAGGTTACAGAAGTGTGAAGAATCTAAATAAAACTTGTTTGCTCAAAACTTAGTTGAGCAAACCTAACACTAGATAGATTTAGTTATTGTGATGGAGGGGAAATTAGAGAGGGCTAGTCTAAGAGAATCTCTGCCAGGAGTGAAGAATCTGCTGGATTTCGAATGTTGTTGAACTTTTTTCTTCCAATAGCTTCAGCTTCTAGGCCATACAGTAGTATATGGAAAGCTACAGACTTCTTTCTTCTGAAAATTGAAAAATTATAGCATTTTCTATGACAAATTCTCATAACTGGAGATTTGGGGAATTATAGTCACAACATAAGGGCACTATGTCAAGCCAGTTCACCTTATAGAGTAAGAAACCTATATCAGCAATATTCATAAGACAACAATAGTAATGCATTTATATTAAACACAAAATAGTCTGTATTGGTTGTTGTCTCCCCAAACCTACACACACCTCACTGTTTCAAAATACCCTAGCTCATGCTGCATTACTATGATATATTGGAATTATAGGAAATAATTAAATTAAATTTAGTAGAAATGTCAATAATGTAATGTGCCACTGTTTCAACAATGTTTTATGCAGCTTGTAATTCTTTAATTTCAGAAATAGACATAGATGATTATCATTTGTTTTATATATCGTGATAAGCCAGCATTTGGCTAGTTTGAGGGGGTTTTTTACCTATCTTGTAGAAGTACCTATAATTACTGATGATTTGCAAAGTGTCATTATCTAATGCAATATAACAACTATGTACATACATCAGAGAAACTCTACAAATCCATCTATATAATTACCTTACTTTAAAGAAAACAGTTTTGCTGAAAACTTTGATTCCAGCATTACAAGTTTGAAACAAAGTTTAAATACCTTGAGATTTCTTCCTAGAATTTTGTTGGAATTGTGCAGTTTGGGGTTCATGTTCACATAGAGGACCTCGGGGCTTTTTTGTTTTACAGGGTTTAAAATTGAATGTCTCCACTCTTCATTAACATTTGTAAATATCCTAAGTTTTATGTATTTATTGTTACTGTAACTTTCTGCTACAGATCTGATGCCTTCCTTCATCCGTCACGGTCCAACCATTCCAAGGCGAACGGATATCTGTCTTCCAGATCCCGTGTCTTCTGCCTATTCGGCAGGCGGGGACGGGGCCATTTCCAGACACCAGAGCTTCCTAAGGACTCCAGTGCAGAGGCCTACTCATGAAATAGTACGGCGGGAAAGCAACAGGCTATCTGCCCCTTCCTACCTTGCCAGGAGTTTAGCTGAGGTCCCTCGGGAATATGGCTTATCTTCACAGTCCTTTTTAACAGAGGCCAACTCAATTACTGAAAATGGAGATGCTGGATCCCGTTACTATTTTGGTCATTTTTATAATGATCAAAGACGACATCAATTGGGGGATCATGTTCATGAAGAATATAGATACTATGAACATAATACTGACCTCATCCAAAGGATGTCACAAAATCAGGGAAGACACAGTTCAGGTAAGTATCAAAGGGTTTTTTACACATAATTCTATTTTTCTTCTTTGGCTTTATGTAAAAACATCTAAACAGTATATTTTACACTTTTACTAGTAGAATTCAGACTTGATTGAACATACCAACATCTGAAGCTGCCTTGCATTGGGTCACATAAGAACTGTGGCCATGTAGTAACCACCCCTTGCATTTTTTATTAACATTATCTTGATCCATTGACTTAAGAATCAAATTATTGTGGAAAAAGCAAAAAACTTGGGTGACAGCTGTGAACAACAACTTACCCTATTAGTATGTAAGAGGATCTGAATTGCAGGGCTTTGGTATTTCCTTCACTAATAATATGGATAAAGAGTTGATCTCAAAGAGCTGGTGTAATTAGCATCATTTAATGAGTCCACCCATGGACCCTTTTCAAAGGTAAAAGTAAAGGTTTATCCTTTCTGGTCATGTCCAACCGTAGGAGGCGGTGCTCATCTCCCTCTCTTAGCTGAGTGAGCAGCATTGTCCAAAGACACTTCCATGGTTATGAGGCCAGCATGACTATATGCTGATGTGCACAGAACAGTGTTACCTTCCCACCATGGTGGTGCCTATTTATCTACTCACATTTGCATGCTTTTGAACTGCTAGGTGGGCAGGAGCTGGGACAAGTAACAGGTCACATGACATTCAGGTCTCAAATCTGGGCTGTTAACTTTCCAGCTGACAAGCTCAACATCTTTAACTGCTGAACCATCACACCTCCTTTTAAGAGGACCCATATAGAATCTCAGCCAAAAAAGGAACCTGCTCTGAATGGATCTTTCTCTTAAGCTTTTTGTTTTACTTGTTTGTATTTGTTTGACCAAAAAATGGGCTTTATCATTATGATTTAAATTTGTTAAACTAGGAACTACTGTAAAATTTTATTTATTCTAGTAGACGTGCTAGTGATTCTTTTATCCCACTGCCTCCACAGCATATTTCTTTCTTAGCCTTTTAGTATGTTATATGTTTCAAGCTCAAAACTAAGGAGTTAATATTTATCTTCATGACTGACTTTCATAATTCTTAACAGTACTTTCTACTCTGATTCCTATGATGTGACCTGAGCCTCATCTAAATTTGGTTATAGATAAAGTGATTCTGATTAAATAAACCATATTCCAAGCAGTGTACTGTTTCATCTCCTTATTGAAAATATTGAACCAATATTTGAGGGAAAGATTTTTAATTTGGAGGAAACAACTGATATATTTTAATTTTATATTTTGCTAATAGCATTTTAAAATATGTTGTATACAAATTTTTGTAAGTATTCACACTCATTGGAAGTTTAGACTTAGAACAGGTAGCACCTGCATTGATATTAATTACTTCAATAAAAATTCTCATTAATTCTTCCATTTGTCTGTAAAACATTGTTCCAGTAAATCTGCTGGATTATTCAGGTGGACTTTTGCAAACTTGAGATGGATGGCAATGTGCTTTCTAGAGAGCACTAGTATTCCCTTCGCATATGTGCGATTCTTGTTCAGTATTTTCTTTATTATGGATTCATGAGCCCCAACATGATATAATGCAAGAGTAACCTCCAGATCCATTACTGTCAACTTAGAGTAGAACCCTGGAGCATTATATCTTTTGATCTTGAAAGAGTAACATTTCATTTTCTTTATATAGTATCTATTGATAATGGATTGATGGAGTCCAAACACTTTGGAAATTGTTATAGTCATTTTCAGACTCAAATGTATTGACAATCTGTTTTCTGTAACTTTTAATTCTGAAATTTTGATTGGAACATGGTTCACATCCATAGACATGACATGAAAAATGGTATGTATGTGCATTTTTAGTGGGAGAGGGCCCTCAAACTCATGCTTATCTCATTGATTGGAACATCTAACTTATTCTCTTAAGATAATTTCTTATTGTAGGACTGCACATACTTTTTTCCAACAAAGATAGCAAATGTGGTCACCATCACCGTGTGTGATTTATTTAATCAGAATCTGTATATTAATAGGACTTAAATGAAACTCTGGTCACTTTATAGATCACATTGTTAAAGATCATAAATCTGAAAAGGGATTTTCAAGCTTTTCCCATTGTGAGGCCTATTCTATTGGATGACTTGTTTCACCACACCAGAGATAGGCAATGTTTGAGAGGCCAAAAGTCAAGTTCTGCTTCTGGGCAGGCTACAGGAGGCTATGGTGCTATCAACAGAAAAAAGTGGGACTGAATATCTTGAGGCTTTTTATGTTTTAGAGAGGTTTTAAAGATGAGAATGAAGACTTTGGGGAAGGTAAGTTCATTCTCACCTTTAACTGTCCAAACATAAAAGTATAATTTATTATTTGTATCAAATGGGTATACTTCAGCAGTCTGGTTTTGCCTCTCAGAGCCCTTTTGCTTCCATTATGATCTGAATCTTGGAAAAGAAAGAATTGAAAATGTGTTTCTGAAAAAGGGTCTTTTTGTTGCCAAAACAAACTTTTATTGGAAATGTGAACTTGAGGTTCTGGGACATTGCATAAAAGCAACATGTTGCCCGCGCTAGGTTAGCAATATTTATTTGTGCTTGTATATTGAAAAGTCAACTTTTATCGAAAAATATTAAGCACAAAGCTGGTTTTAGTGCCAAGGAGGCATTTTAACAATTTAGGAACGGCTATTAAAATGGAGGACTAAAGAGTAAGGAATATCAAACTTAGAATCTGAGGAAAAGCTTGATAGTAAAAAAATATTTGTCTAAGAAATACAATGGTTTTTTTTGCTTAAAAACATGTTATCAGATTTTTGAATGTGGTTTGTGTTTATGGGATGCAATAAATGTACCACTTGTAGAATGAGTACCACTTGTAAAATTGTGGTCCTGGGAAGCCCATAAAGAGTTCAAAGTACAACACATTTTACATTGTAGTCAACGGGATATATAGACTTGTTACTATGTACTCATTGTATCTTATTGCAAACTGGAGCAGTTTGAAGAGAGAAAGGGATGAGATTGTCAATTCCCTTCCCCCTTTTTGCAAAAGATGGTTTTATATGAAGAATTTATGAGCCTCAACAAGGCAAATCGTTTGTAGTTTTCCCTTATGTTATATATCATCTCATTTTCCTGTAAGAGAACTAAGACATTCCTGTTCACTCCAGAGGGAGGATGGGGGACCTGATGGAAAGAGATGGCTCCTTTCTCAGTTCCACCCTCACTCCAGAGACTATGTGCATATTGACTATCCTTATCAGCCATATATCTTTTTTTCTTCACTTTCTTTTGCTTTCTTTTCCCATTTCCATTTTTCCCTGAGCAAAACTCAGGGCTAGCAAATTCACAGGTTCACATCAAAGCCCCTTTCTTATAGCAGAGGGTGAGCAAGAGGGTCATCTTTCAATTGGACAGCTATGCACAATCTCACTTCAATCAAAGCTGCAATTCCCAAGTCATTAGCCATGAGTGTCATTGTTGGTCAATCCCCTCACCATCCTTTACAAGAGTATAGTATTCTCATCTGCAGCCCTCCTTCCTCAGATCCCTCTCCTTGCTCCTGTTGCAGAAGGCATGAAGCAAGCCACTTAGATATGATTGTGACGCTTCCCTTCAAACCCGTTCAGATAAGAAAGAGGGTGAACAGTTGAAAGGAACCTACAGGCAGCCTTTGAGTCTCAGTTTTTCTAAAAAGTAGATTGCCATGATTGCTCAGGAGGTCTGTAAATTCCTGGGCCTAGGAAATCCAGAACCTCATTTCCTTCCCAGATCTCTGATGGGTTTGCTGACAATAGAAATTATGCCCATGCTTAGCAACCCCACCACCTGTCTTTCTACAGAGCAGAGTCCCTGGAGCATAGTGTAAGCCCTACAGGCAATGAGAAGTGTTTATTCCTTCCTCCTAAACTGTGTATTTTTCCTCACCCATTTCTAGTCCTGCTCAAATACTTCAGTGTATCTGTTTGTGGCAACCCCAATTTCACAAAAGATCAGGAAAATTATGAATTTGCAGTGCAGAACACATGAGACAATAACTTTAGCTATAAGAGCTATAAGATGGCTATCTCAAGCTTTCGCCAGTTTTTTTTCTTTTCCTATAGACCCAACCATCTGGAACAAAGGATAGTGAGGTCAGACAGACAAATTAACCAAGGTAGCCACCTTCATAGCAAATACTAGTCTGGACAGTGCCCAGTTCTCAGAGGCTTGGTGCCTAATACAGCTACTGGGAGCAACTATTATTGACGAACTGGAACAGATTCTAAATCCAAAACATCTGGTCCAAATGGTGCAGTCTAATCAAGACCAAGCATTAAAAAGAAACCTCTGTCTTTGGTTTTGATAGGGGTTTGGTATGTCTCATTTCAGAATCTTCTGGCTTCCCTGTAGGAAAACATGACATAAAGGGTCTTTCTCTACATCAGAAACGGCATCAGGCCCACTCAGGAATTATTAGCAAAAATAGATGAAGCATCTATGGGGAAGAGCATTTAATTGCAAGATTTTTATATTGCGTCAATCCAAAAACTCTAAACCAGTACAGAGTCATTTTATATCTTTTTTTTTTAACTTTTCTTTGATCTCTCTTTTGGGATTATTTCAAAGCTGGGAAATTAGTTACCTCATTCCACAGGAAACGACACCAGAAATTCTCCTAGTTCTAGTTTTGAAGTGAGTACATATAGAGAGCTAGAGAGATGGATTTGTAATAAATATTCAGAAACCATAATGTAAACAAGGGTAAAATGGGAAGGGAGATAGTAAAAAGAAGAGACTCATAATTTCTCACTGACTCACTGAGATATAAGTGGGAGAAGAGAAGTAGCACAATTGGACTTTAAGATTTTGTTATTATAGCCTTTCTCAATAAAGTATAGTTCTGGTCTTCCTGTGGAATGTGTTTCCTGATCTGGCCTACGTCAGAGGGCTGACAGTGGGAGAGAAATACCCACTTAGGATACCTATTGCTGTGGTAGAAAAAGGACTACTGTGGGAAGTCCAATGTAGCATTTTGGTTTGTTTGGGAAAATACGCTTGTATATATAGCATATTCAGATTGTCAGATCTCAAAATCCAATTATGTTCATCACTTTTTATTAGACTCTGATGATTTCCTTCCTTGTTGTTTCATAGAATATAAGTTTTAAGGAGTATGGGCAACTTTGGTGTCAGTGGGGTTTCTATTGTGGGAATTTAGTGGTATGGCTGGCCTGACAGTGGAAGCAAAATGAAAAATTGCTGGGCTGTCTGGTTGCTTTTGTTTAATTCTGAGGTTTGAAAACAGTGACATTAAGTCAGAGGAAAAGAAGGCCAAACCACAGCTAGTGCTTCTGCTTTCTCATAGTTTTCTTCTTAAGGCATTGAAATAAGAGAAAATGAGATGTTTCAGTGAAATCATGGTAGGAAATTACTTTGAATTCTGGTCCCAGAGTTTGGAAGAAATAAAAGGAAAGTTTGCATCTTTGAGATATTGGAAGTAGATTATTTCTTTTACCAATGGTTAATGTATGAGTGGGCAGAAACTAAAAATGTGGATTGTCTATTCTATAGAAATAACAGGACAGAGCAGACATATTAAAATGAGAAGGAATGGCAGACTTCATAATATCCTCAAGCATTTATTCTGTGCCTTAGATACCCCCAAAATATAATTCAATGTTGAGTAGGTAAGCTTAAATTGTTTCCCCACCACCACCACATTTTGTAGAGTCAAAATTTCTAAAAGAGGGTTTCAAACTAACACACCCTTGCTGAGTGATTATAATAAAGAGGGGGTTTTACCCAATTACCCTAGTCCTTATTATGAAACTCTTCAAATTTAAGAGACATTTTAGTACTCCCAAGAACACACAGCGGTAGTTTTTATATATCTTTTAATGTGCCTTTAATAAATGGTCCTTTAACACTTCAGTCAAAATCCATCTCGGATTCTTTTGCTGAACAAGATATTTTCTGATGAGAAAAAGATAGGAAAAAACAGGAAAGTTTTTGTAATGGGATAAGTTACAACTGTAAGATGATGCAATTCCCTCACCATAACATTCCTTGAATGAAGTTTTTGCATACCAAAAGTCTTGTCTGGAAGCACTCTTGGAAATATCTCATTTAAGAGAATGAGATTGTTCTAAGTCAAACCAGATGCTCATATTTCTGTCTCCAGGCCCTTGTCTCACAGCCTCTATCTACCAAGGAAGAAAAGAATTTGTGCGTACAGCCACCATGATTCTAAAAAAAGCTGGAAAATCATGTGAATTAATACTACCACACATCCCCAAAAGCATTTACACCAGGCAGTCTGTTCAAAGGCAGTACCGCTCAGCACAAAGAAACCTCTCATACAAAGCATATTCATCCCCAGCCTATGAGTTCAAAGAACACGAGGCAGACCCAGAAGATGGAGAGACAACATCAAAGTTACACTCCAACATTAATTAACAGTGGTTGAGGCTGCCGGAAGAGAAAGAACCAGAACTTTGAATCTCCTTAGACATCTGAAGCAGGAATAGAGGAAAAGAAGGAGAAGGAAGAGTGCCTCATGGTGGAGTGATATAGAGTTGCAATATTATTGAGCTGTCTAGGTGCAAATGAGTGGATAACTATTTCCTGGGAGCAACAATTCATATAATCACAATATTATACATTTTAGCCTCTCAGTGGTGTCATGCAGTATCTGCAACATGGTTGCCCTGTCCCTTCATGATAACTGTACTGTACCGTACTCCTCAAAATTAACCAGTGAAAGGCTTTGATCGAAGTGTTGGACGTCTTTTCCTTCTAAATTGGCTGAAGAAGCTGAGAGGGTCTCATAATTCCTGCCAGCATTTAAAATAAGTCAAATAAGTCAAATTCTCCTTAAAATCAAATACTTTGGGAGAAGCCAACAAGGACGTCTGTGATTTTTGTGGCTTGATCATGTCCTGTAGAAATTAAGGGCAATGACCTTGACAGACATATTCAAAAATGTAAGGAGCTGAAGCAATCCTAAGGTAATATTTAATATTCAGAAGGGTGTCAGGTAAATGCTTCCCTGATTCACTATAGGGTGAAGGAGGTAAAGCAAATCAAGGTTCCATTATAGGCTATGTGTCAGCTCCTTCTACGATTTGTCGTAGCCCACAAAATGACACTACACTGAATTGATTTCCTCGTTTGGTCTACCTAGAGGGACTGACCAGTCTTGTCACTGATAAGAGTAGTAATTTGATCTGCTCTACAAAAACTGTCTCTTTCAGCCATCAATGTTTTCCTCTGGAAAACTTGAGCCAACTAGTCCTCTTCTTTAGAGCAATGGTGCAGAACATCATTTCTGTAGGTAGCTGGTATTATTTTCTTGGACTTCCATTGTATCTTCATTCTTTTTCACATGAGAGTGATAGAAGACGAACAAAGGTTCAAAGTGATGAGATGGTAGATGAGAACTAAGAACTTCCTCTCCTCTCAACTTAGAAAATTGATGCTGTTTGGAGTAGAATGTACTAAATTACAGGAAGTTCAGTTAAGCCAATAACTAAACTTTCCTTAGATAGTGGCTAAGGAAGCTTTGTATGCTTAATTTTTTCTGAGACTCCATGCCTAAAACCAAAGGAAACCCAACTTCATTTTGTCTCTCTTAATTTCTCGGAAAACTTTGGTTCCAAGTTTTCTGACATCTTGGAAAACTAACTCTACAATAAAAACCCTTTTGTTTCCAGACAATCAGTTCTATATGATTTGTGACCTCAAGTATCGTTTTCTTTTTGTTTTCCTTATTGGAAAACATTGGAACTGGAAAATTTGAAGACTCCTTTTTAGCTGCTCATTTATCTAATTTAGAAGATTTTATATTTTTGACCATGGCCTTTACATTGTCCTCAGTTTTATTGAGTCTTCTTATGGGTGAAGGGTTAAGCTTTTCTTTTAGGGACAAGCTTGTGCTGAAGCAAAGTCTGATCCACAATTAATTGGTCATATGGTCAGCCCCTGGCTTACACTGGACTTAGAAAGTACACAAATTTAGGCCTGGTTAGTACTTAGATGTGTTATTACCAGGGAAATACTTGGGATTTAGGCTAGACTGGGAAATCAAAAACATCCTGGAAAAAGGCAATAGCAAATCACGAATGTATTGTTACAACAATTAGTAATGTTCTGTTACAATATTTATCAACAAAATCATCGAAAATTGAACTGACTAAAATATACTTTTCATAGTTTATTGATGAGTATATGTGATTTTCTGAAAGCAAAAAGAGCTCACAGATGCATTCTCCAGACAGGAATATTTACATGAGGAAGCAGGATGCAAAGGTGAATTATGAAACTGATCACAGCCTGTTTTTCTCAGAAAAGAAATTACATTGTTAAATATTATTTGGTTTATTTTTACTCATTTGGCTTGGTTTTTCAGGCATTGGAAGGGTTGCTGCAACATCATTAGGAAATTTAACAAATCACAGTTCAGAAGATTTACCTCTCCCTCCTGGTTGGTCAGTAGATTGGACTCTTAGAGGAAGGAAGTACTACATAGACCACAATACTAACACAACACATTGGAGCCATCCACTTGAGCGAGAAGGGCTGCCTCCTGGATGGGAACGTGTTGAATCAGCTGAATTTGGAGTGTATTATGTTGACCACATCAATAAAAGAGCACAATATAAACATCCTTGTGCTCCCAGGTAATATACTTGTGATCCTCACTATAGAATGCTTGAATAGATAGAAATAACTGTGCTACAAGCTAATCAATTTCTTTATTGCTTGTATCTATTTTCTCTTACTCATTTCAACTTAATGACTATCTGGATAACATCAGCAATTTTGGATTTTTGTATGCTTGTTCACAAAACATGTAAAAGTTGATTGAGCAAAACATTCCTGTTTGGCAGAAAGCTTCGGAAAATATCCCATGAATATAAATGGTTTTCTAGCATTTTTGGAAACAATTGAAGCTTAAAACTCCTTCACGCAAAAAATGGAACATTTCCAAACTTTTTAATTTACTGGAAATGCCCAACAATTTATTAATAATATCAATCCCCACAACTCTTGTAATAAATGACATTATATACAATTACTTCTACCTCTGTTCTACACAGTCACTGAACTGTGAAGAATATATTTTATAATATTTATATTTATTTATTTACTCTGGCAAAGAAAGTGAGTAGGCCAATACTCATATTTTACAAACAGAAAATACTAAAATGGAAAGAACTGTGGTGTGCCAAATTTAGAATTAGAAAACTTGAACGGAAATGAATTCAGGGCTCCAGGTCTAGCATTGACTTCAAAAAATGGACTATGTTGCAAGATCAGAGAGCATCTGAGAAGGATCATAATGTTTAATTTTATAATTGGCTCAAAATGAAGTCTTTAAAAAACAGTGCACTCAAGTCAAAATGTTCAAATCCTGTGGTAGACAATGATTCCTATGAATACTCGTAGATTTATGTTATTTTAAGTTTTATATTATTAGTAATTGGAGCTTTAACAAGGGGAATTGATAACTACTATCCAGAGTTGCTGGGAGTTGGGTTACGTGTACATTTTAATAGATTACTAGTATTATTAATAGTTCTCATATGTACTTGTGCATCTTACAGAAATTTTGCAGACCTGATGGAATGTAGTAGGTTGAATTCCAGAAAGGAGGGGGTACATTCCTAGGAATAAGTGGCAGCTCAATCCAGATAGAAAGATCCAGTGTGAAAGAGGCTGAAGACAGCCACTTCCTAATAGTTCTTAGTATATGATAGATGCAAATACTGTCAGATAGATGCAGATAGCTGAGTTCTTCAGTTTGGCAAGATTCTCTCTATAGGTGAGGAACAATAAAGAACCCAGGTTGGGAAAATCACCATGTGTCTTTCTTGGGTTTGGGGCCTGCCATCGTTTTAAATTCTGTTGGTTAGACATATTAGACATTCGTATGTTTGAATAATTTTTATTAGGCAGATGGGTAAATATGAGTTTATAGAAATTAAATTACGACTCAATGGCGTCACTCAACCAGTATAGGCTGAGATTCCCCACCCCCGCCCCCAAAGCCAAGAAGAGTCAGATTTCATTAGTATTTGAGTGATTCACCACCAAGCTTGAATTGAAAACCACTTTCATATTGTTGCCCTAAACTATATGAATGTGTCAGAATTACCAGGAGTCAGGATTATATGTATGTATGTATGTATGTTATGTATGTATGTATGTATGTATGTATGAAACCACTTATCCTCTAATCACTTGATTAAGCCAGAAGATCTGTGATTGGTCTTTGGAAGAGTATGGATCTGAATTTAAAAGTCTCAGGAACATCTGTCTAGTCACATCTTGCTCAATTTAATGTTTCCTTGCTCACATACTATGTTAGATTGTGATAAAAATATTTGCTGTCTGCTTTTTGGCGTTTCCCTTTGCAGCGTCCCCCGTTATGACCAACCACCTCCGGTGACATATCAACCACAGCCAGCTGACAGAAGTCAGCCTATCCTTGTACCTGCCAATCCGTATCACACTGCAGAGATTCCAGACTGGCTGCAAGTCTACGCTAGGGCTCCTGTGAAGTGAGTATTGCTTGAACCTTTTTTCCTATGCCTGATGATAAATACATTTTATAACAAATGTGTTATGTTGGAACCTTAAAGATACAAAGTGTAAATTATCAAAAATATTTCTTCTCCCTTAAATCAATTTTGTTGTAGTGGGAGGTTTTGAGTATGCGCTTCAATAGGGAGTTATAAATTAAAATGTTTCTGACATATGCAGTGACATTAGCCTTTCCTTTATGTTTGTTTTATATACTCCTGCATTTTCTCACAGATACGATCACATACTGAAATGGGAACTCTTCCAGTTGGCTGACCTAGATACGTATCAGGGAATGCTGAAGTTGCTTTTCATGAAGGAACTGGAGCGGATTGTGAAGTTGTATGAAGCATATCGCCATGCCCTCCTCATGGAACTGGAGAATCGCAAGCAAAGGCAGCAGTGGTATGCGCAGCAGCACAGCAAGAATTTCTAAGCTCCTTTTTTGCTATGGACATTGATGAAGGTTATTAGAATTCTTAGGGACTTCTTGTTCTCCTTAAAAAAAATCGTGAATGAGTGCTTTGGTTAAAAAGGCAGCTTCTCCCTGGATCTTGCACCTTTTGTAATTATCTTCTTTGTGCATCATGGCTTTTGAATACAAAATGTTTTGTTGTATAAAAAGTTAGTTTCCTATTTTGAAAGCCACTGTTGAGGCAAAAGGCAAAAACAACTTTGTGATTATTTTGTCTTTCATGTTTTTCTAGCAAATGGTTCTACTTTGAAGAAGCAAAATTTCCTTTTTCAAATGGGAAATGTCATTGCACATTTTTCTTGAAAGTAGGCATATGTTTTTAAGAAATTCTGACTCCCGTTGCACAGCTGATGATTTCACAGGTGGTCTTGTATGTGGAGGATAAAGAGATACTTCTGCTGCAGGAAATGAACTGTAAAGTTTGTAGCTTTCATACACAAGGTAACCACATAGGGGTTTTTCCAGTGGTTGCCTTGCAGAATAGTAGTGTTCTGTTTGAACCAAGCACTTAATAAATTCTGCCTTATTTTGTTCAACTTTGTTCTGATTTGCTACTGGGCATTTGTTTGAGGAAATGTCATATGGAGGCTGGTGGAAGCAGTTTGTAGCTTTGGAAGTATTCCAGGCAAGTAAGGACTGTACCAGCATTTAAGTAACTATAAACATGATGTTGGAGGACTGAGTTGTCTTGGCCATATGCAGTAAATTTTATCATTATCATCAAGTAGCAGTGAACAGTTTTATAAAAACCTTTATTTGATGGCAAAGTAGTTTTACATTCACAACTCCAGAGCAACTAATCTATTTTCATTCTGAATTGTTGCTTATGACTCCTCTATGACATGTTTTCTGTAAAATAAATGTTTTTGTTTAAAATTTTTAATATATTCTGTTTCTAAATTTCATACTTTTTTGCCTTGTCCACAAGAGGTGGGCTGTGGAATGGATTGGGCCAAATCGGATTGCATTCATTAGCTCATGTTGAAGAAATTTACCTTTAAATGCCTCTAGATGTGGTAATGTAGGACAAAGCACCATTCATAGGCCTTGTGGGTATGTTTGTGCAATATGGCTAGCCAGATTACTAAATTTATTCATTTTCTAGATTCATATCTGCCACGTTCCATAAGCTTCCCTCATTGTCTGTGTTTGTGTAACATACTGAGCTGCAAAAATCTAACTAGAAATAATCCTAAATTCACCCTCTAAGAATTGAACCACACACAATTCAATTTTGATTGTTCTTTAAAAAGAATTTCTGCAGATTTTCCCCCTAAAGAGGCTGCTATTGAGGAAAGCAGAATGACAACTATTGCAAGTGAAACAGACGCGGTGTTAATTCTTGTATTTAGTGTGAGACAGGAAAGTTTCTGCATGAATATTTAGAAATTAATAAAACAACAAATAGGTAATTGTCTTAGGAACAAACTTTTAATCAACAATAACATAATAAAACTAGGAACACTCTTTATGCACTAAACAAATATATATATACAGTGGAATTTTCAAAGACATGTTAAAAAAGGCTTTTCCATCTCTTTAACATATCATAGCAAAAGAAATTTCTGCAACTTCAGAGAAGGCAAGTGAATAAGCTGTATGAAGAAAAGTGTGCGTACCGAAACCTCTAGGTGTACATTGGGCAATGTTAGGATAACCCCACTTAGATAAGTGTACAGTTTACAGGCAGACCATTACTTTTATTCATCAGGTTTGCCTCACAAAATCCCCTAAGTGCACATAAAGGTTTAATTTGCATACTTCTCTTCATCAAACTGCATGGATGTGTCCATGAAGTTACCAGGAGTTGATTTTGACTCAAAAGAGTCTTATTTTTTTTCCCCCTAGAAAGCCTAAGGTGGTCTTAATGACTCAAGGGGCTCAGATTCAGAGAAGCCCACACAAGCAGTTGTGTACATGATCGTCGGCTGCATTCCTGCTACATCCCAATTTGCTTCTTTGGGATGGCATGGCTCAGCTGTGAGGGGAACAAATCTGGTGTGAAAGGAGAAACAATTAGTATCTCTGGCTCTGGCCTTACGCTCTTAAAAAGACCTGGAAGTAACAGCATTTTCTAGAGAACCAAAGAGAACTGAGTCTGCAGCAAAATTAAGTCACTGCCTCCTTTTTAAAAAGAAAATGACAGTCATGCTGATTCATCCACTCTCAAGCAGGGCATTGTCCAAATTAAAGCAGCCACACTTAAGCCATTGGTGCATGTGAATGAGTTATCATTTTACTCCATCTTCCGTTTTGAGGAGTGCCAGAGTTTGGTACATGGATGCAGAAGTGATTAACATGTTTTAATGATGTCTTTCTTGCACCTCTGTGGAAAGCATCTGGGTTACATACTCTTCTTTTCTGTCCCTTCCTTGGGCTCCACCTTCTGGGCCGTAGGGAAAGCATGATGGTACAAATGTCTGTGTGTGGCAGCTGCGCTGTAAAGTTTGTACAAAGCCTGAAAACCAAAACAAAAAAAACAGGAGAGGAAAAAAGTGTTCAGCTGTTCTTCTCGCGGACTACTCCTAAGCAGGCTGCTGCATGTATTCAATCCTTTTCGCTTTAGCTCAAGCGAATGCCTTGTCTTTTTCAATTACTGATAAAATTTATGTAAAATGTGAAAATGCAGTGCAAATTCCTCAGTTAACTACATGTATTCCACTGGCTGTAGAACTCAGCTTTTTGCCAGAGGAATTTGTTTTAAGTTATTTCAGGGATGGTAATTCTCTAGAGAGCTAACCCTGCTTCCTCCAGCTTCAGGGACCTGGATCCTTTCCCAGCAAACATTACAGGGAAGAGCAGCAGATTTAATGGATACACAGGGCCCTTCTCCTACTTGTTTTGCTCTACAATCTGCTTGCAACAATGGGCTTTGTGGTATGCCCTGAGAGCCATACTAAGCAGGTTTTTCGGTCTCTGATCCGAATTCCAAAATGAGGCAAGCAGTCAAATTCGGTAGCTGCCTTCCCAATTCGAGCCTATGATGGGAAAGATTTTAAAACTGCCAGTAATACAAATACCGTGAAGTAATATGAACCCACATGCAGTCATTCATACATGTATACTGGCACGGGTGGGATTCAAAAATTTTAGCAACCGGTTCTCTGCCTGGTTGCTGGGTGGGCGTAGCCATGGTGGCCTCCTGCACCACGGCGGGTGATGGTGGTTTGCCCTTCCCGGGCTCCTGAGGCTTTCCTTGAGCCTCTGGGGGCCTGAAAACAGGCCCATTTCTGGACTTCCAGAACTTCCAGGAGGCCTGT
>JANHGC010005468.1:0-16774 GCA_027560395.1 Boaedon fuliginosus | reverse complement strand
TTACTGAGGTGTGTGCATGTGTGTATATACTGGGGTGGGTTTCTACAGGGGTGGGTTTCTACCAGTTTGCCCTGGTTCAAGCAAACTATTTGTTAAGGCCTGTGCTAGCGAACCGGTTTAGTTGGCTTTTGTAATTTTTTTTTTTTAAATATTGTTTTGGACTCTCCCACACAACTGGATGCTATACCTACCTTTATTTGCTCTGTTTACAACACAGCTGATTGGCAGCAGCATGCCTCAGCTGTTTTTCCGCTTCCGGGTGGGAAGAAGGAACATCCCCCCCCCCCATTTTTTTTTACATTTTTTTTAACAAAAGCCAACCGAGCACACTGTATGTGCCACTTAATGCCCAGCAATTCTGAGCAGTTTACAAATAATTAAAAGCACTTAAAAAGAAGGAAACATGTAAAAACAACACAAGGAAACATAAAAACAACACAAAAGAATGAAAAGAGATGGCAGAGAAAATAAACTTGGATGAGAACAAAGTAAAGGAAGAAGAGGTGCATCAATTGTCCTTGTCAAAGGACTAGCCAAATTGTCACCTCTTCATGGCCCTTTGAAATACCAGTGGGATGGGGGTTGTTCAAATCTCAAGGGGGTGGGCACTGCATGCTTCTGCCATCCCAATAGATGGGCATCATTTAATTGATGAAACCCAGAGTGCACCAACCTTGCCAAATCAAACTGGCTGGGCAGATACTGTGGGAGACAGATGGCCTCTTGTGTAACCAGGCCTTATGCCATGCAGGGCTTTATACATAGCAATCAGTACTTTGAATTACACCCTGGAAGCAAAACGTGCAAGCAGTGCAGCAGCCGATGTGGGCCCACCTTGGTATGACCATTGCTGCCTATGATGCTGCATTCTGGACCAGCTAAAGCTTTTTGTATTCAGATCCAGAGAGCTGCTTCCTCTTTAGAGTGAATGCTGTTGGATTTTCTAACCGAACCCAATCATGGTTTACAATTCCAGTCTGAAGGTCATGTACAAACTATAGTTTGCTGATTCAAATGTTAATAGGAAAATAGAAAACGATTGGTGGAATCTGGTTTCAAGGACCAAATTGCATATGTCCCAACCCTTAGTTTCGGGTAGATTAAGGGGGTGGATTTTCTGGGATTCAAACTTTAGAGTTCAAGTTTCCCCTTTTGTTACAACTGCCCTATTTGGTTGGTTTCAGCAGACTTCCTGTCACCATGAAATGTGATGCCTGAAGTCAGTTGATATTTGTGCAGCTTTCCTTTTCCTTCCTGATCTTATTCCCTGTTCAGTCTAGGAGGTGTGGCACTTTCTCTCCCTCAGTTTTACAGCACAGTCTGGGCTGGTCTTGCAAAAGTTGAAATTGCACAGGAGAGCGAAGATCTGCAACTTGGAAGTCCACATTCTGCAGATTGGCAAATCACATTTCTGTACACCGCATGTACCTTTACATTTTAGAAGGTCAGGTAGAGCAGTGCTGAGTAGCCTTCAGTCTGTCAGACACAAATGGAGGCTGCTAGCACCATATCACCTGTTCTCATATTAGACAATATTGCACTAGTTGGAGCAGTAGCTAGGTAAGATATGGAAGGTTATAGAAGGCCTTCTTCCATAAAGACTTTTTGTGCCTTCTATAAATATACAAGACATAATAGTTGGAAGACGGGAAAATGTCATGGTATAGAAATAATTTGAAAGGAACCATTTATTTTGTCTAGACACGTTCAAGCGTCTGTTCCACAGATCTATATTCCTAGAGCTGCCAGATAGATTGTTGATCATTCTCAAAAGCAGGTTCTGTTCTGTTCTGTTCTTAAATCTCTTCCGACAGGGCTGTTTCAATTTATTTTTGCTAACTTTTGCTAACAATTTACAAAGCTAAATTTTCTGTATTCTGGTTCTGCTTAATACATTTTGAATTAATTTTTTTCAAGTGTTATGATTTGATTACATTTTAATTTGATGATTGGTATTCACTGGTATTTTGTGACTTTTTTTTTAACCGAAGCCATCTTCAGAGAGATTCTTAGGCAGGCAGAAAAACAGATACAGGTCTCTGGAAAAAAAAAATCTTCTGGTGGTATTTGCACCACCCTGAAACTTTTATACTTTTTATTGTTGTTATTTCTTCTGCTTTGCTCAAGTAGACAAACCTGTTTGGGGAGTTTTGGAAACTTGCAGAAGTTTTAACAATTTGATTCCTGCTTCCTTCTACTGCTATAAATACTGGATAGTAATCTCTGTTGTCATAAGTGATATTTAATCCTGTACCAAAGATAACATGCCACCCCCCAAAAAATCTTCTTTGGTTCTGACTTTTTTTTTTGAGATGGTGATAGTCCGTTCAGAGCCCTTCATATAGCTTGCTATACTTACACAATACATTTAACTCAGTCCTGTGTTAAAATGTTACATTGAACCTTAAAAATATTTCAAATAAATTAAAATAACATGCTAAGGCACAAAAAATTAGTCATGCTAAAACTAACCCATCTTCCTGCATTGTGCTAATGTGGCTACTAGATTTCTAACCTATCTGGTTGCATGTGTTGTATGTTCAGTTTATGTCTCGTGTGTATCATAACATGCCAAATCCGAAACAAGCCTGTTTCTTGATAGGAGCTTCCAGAAGATGGGAGGAGGTAGACCTTTTATTTCCACCATTAGTCTTTTTTCAAGTAAATATATATGTCCCTTTTTTCTAATCTCAAAAATCATTTAATGGAGGACGTGAGTCACTGTTGCTCATGAAAATTCTCACCAGCCCACAATTGGAGCCATTCCCCAATTCTCTCCATGCTGATGTTGACTTCTGTTGAACCAACAGCTTCCATTCCCATTCATCCTTTTTTGTGAAAGATGGCATTCTTATTAGTGGTAACTTTGGCTCAATAAACTAGTTCTTGATAAGCATAATCAATAACCCTCTTTTTCTCCATTTTTTTTTTTTGAGGAATAAGTAGTCTTTCATCCGGTTACTTTTTGCCACAAATCCATCTCTTCGTTTCATTTTCAAGACACTATAGTAACTAGTTTCCTAACCATTAGATGCTGACAGAAGTTGCTCCATCCACTCACTTTCTATTTCTGTCAACTGTGTCATTTCAAAGAGATTACAGGTAGTCTTCGACCTATAACAGCTCATTTAGTGATTGTTTGAAGTTATAAGGGCACCTGAAAAGGTGATTTGTGACCATTTCCCACACAGCATCCCCATGGTCATATGATTTACATTTGGATGCTTGACAACTGGTTCATATTTATGACGGTTGCAGTGTCCTGGGGTTGTGTGATGGGGATGCCAGATTCACTTAACAACTGTATTACTAATTTAACAAGTGCAGTGATTCACTTAACAAATGTGGCAAGAAAAACCGTAAGATGGGACAAAACTCACTTAACAAATTTCTCAATTAGGAACATGAATGTTGGGCTCAATTATTGTTGTGAGTTGAGGGCTATCTGCAGTTGTTTGTTTTTGGCTTATGTGGGTCCATCCAAGGGGTTGGGACTTTCACTTAAATGTTTTCCAGATATCAACTTTTTCTAGGAGCTAGCTAAGTATCAATGCCCTCTTCTAATTCATGGTCACACTATAAGAACTGCAGCCTTTTTATATGGGATTCTCCTACCAGTGTCATACAGGGTAGCCCCTTGGCTCAATCTTTTACCTTTATCCCGCATTACTTTAATCCTTCCTTGGGTCACATTATGAGCATTAGTCATTCTTCCAGGTAGCACTCATGGTCTCATGATAAAGTAAACTAATTCTTCACTTCCAGCTGAAATTCTTTGAGTGGTCATGTATGACTAGAACATGCTCTTTTGGGAATAAGAGATCCCCGTAACTCATCTTGGGATGCATTGTGTCGTTCTTAGACATGAAGGTATTCAGGAGCTACGTGACTCTTGGATGCTATGCCAGCAACAAGCATTCATCTCTCAGTTACAGTCAAAGTCCATTTAGCTATATTGACTCCACTTCTCTCTTTTTTAATCAAGAAGCTTGTATATCTTTATGTCTTTAGGTTTCCAGTAACATTGAAAGATAATTTCTGGTTAGTGTACTATATGTACCAACGTATCTTGTTTTTCTTTATTTCTCTCTCTCTACCCCCCTTCCCTTTGTGGAGTTTGTTTTGTCTTGTCTTGGAAAGGAGGGCCAAGGCCAGTTCTGAGAGGCAGATCTGTTTTAACGGCTGAAGTCTGTGAAGTCTCTGTTTAGGCAATGTTTTCCCAAACACCCTTTCCGAGAATGGAGCCTGTCACCGCTTTTTCTCTCTTTGCTCCAGCTGGGTAACTGTACAGAATCCATAATTGCTGCGAGCAGTGTGGCAAATGAAAAGGCTGTGAACGGTACAAAAGGCTGCTGGGTTCCTTCCCCCCTCCCTCCGTCCCTAGCAGCTCAAACCCGCTTCCTGTTTGCTTAATAGCTTGTTGCTGATGGACCTGCAATAAATACCAGGGATACCAGATAGTTTTATCTTGTAAATTGTTCTCAAGGTGGCTGTGTCCAGGGTATGGTGTGTACATTCAAGTAAGTGGTGTTCCTGCTAGCTGTGGGGTGTCCGCCAGGCTGACGTAGCAGAATTCCCTCCACCAATTGAGAGTACAGTAAAAATGATACGATAAAGATAGCTATAATAGAAATAGTAATTATCATAACGACTGAGGCAAAAGTAAGCAAAGATAGCAGCAATAGTGTTAGGCACCTTGGCTGCAATCCCAAAACATTTAGACCACCACTTTAGAACACCATCAGCATTTAACAAACTCACTACCGGTCATTTGCAAAAGGCAGCTTCTTTTGGAACAGTTCACATCCTGTGACAGTATCTTTGATATTATTAAACAAGAACATGGATCTGCCTATCCCAAGTCCCTGGGGAGGACTTCATAGGCAGATAAAAATGCCAAATCCAGTCTAAAAATCTGGCTGACTGTGGGACAAACCATAATAATAAGAGTAACAGCTCATCAACTCCTGAATAGCTTGAGATCCTGAAGCCCACGGAGGCTTTTAAATGGTTTTAGAGGCCTTCCTGAAAGAGAACAAGCCAAGGACTACCCAGGCAGTGCGTTCCCCAGATGTTTGGAATAGGCCAGCAGAATCATTCTTGGTGTGGAGGACCTTGCTGTTTCCCTGTGGTTCTCCATATACGAGTTTATTGGTAATTTACCAGTGCTTTGAATTTGGCTCAGATGCCGATTGGTTGCCACTGTGGCAACCCCAATAGGAGCAATTCAGCAGAAACGTAGTTCCCTGGTTAGTTGTCTGGCTTTGATATTCTGCACCAGTTGCCTCTTCTAAGTGTCTTCAAAGGCAGCGTTATAGAGTGATAGAAAAAAACAATGTCGGAAGCTACAAATGTGCAGATAAGAAAATTAGCAGATCAGAAAAATAAGAGGTTGACAAGCAGTAATGCCTGGATTGAGACTGGCCAGGCACAAAAAAGCTACTTTGCGCCAGGTTTAGACAGCCATTGCCTTAGTTTAACAGTGCAGCCTTTCCGAGCCTGGTGCCCCACATTATGCTTACAGGTATAAATAATAGGAAGCTTTTGGTGTTTATTAAATTAGATATATTTTAAGTTCTTGGTTATTTTCACAGCAGCCATAACAAAGCTTCATCATTCTATCCTAAATTAGATTAGTAGAATCTTTAATTATATTGCGGCTTAGATTTAGACGTATACAAGTCATCCCAGAAGATGAATGAATGAATGCATTTGTTTATATTATTATTATTATTTTTATTTATTATTTATTCGATTTATATCCCACCTCTCTTCACCCAAATGGGGAACTCGAGGCGGCATTTCTCAGGTGCCTTGCAGATGGCCCTGATCTTGCCTTTCTGCCTTCTGTGAACTTGGTTTGGATTGGTAGATTTTTTTCCCACTGTAAAAAACAAATTAAAATATATTTCGAAGTTACTCTAAATGAACAGTTAATAAATTTCATAGCTATTTAAGTTGGTCTCAGCTAGTCAGAGACTTTCTTGAACTGAGCTAGTTACCCTGACAAAAGACTAGTTATGAAAGTGATTTAACTGATTAGAATTACATTCTTTGTTTCTAAGATCAGTGTTGTATTTATGCTTCCAAGACCTAAGTTTTCCCAAGGTGTTCAACCTTTTTAGAGTGATAAAATGAAAGGGAAGGAAGGAAGGATATGAAAACTAAAGGTCAGAACTGGGAGCTAGAAAGTATTTTGGGGACAAAGAGGAGACATAGGAAGATATGTCATATTGTAGCTTAATCTCTTGACTACTTTTTCCAAGCTTTCATCATATTATTTTCACCTATTTCTGCCAAAGGGGGGGAAAGTCCTGATATGTCACGTGACGGCGCCATGACAGCACAAGTTTGACACCCCTGTTATAGAAGATTTCCTTTTAGTAAAAACTACAATTTTCAAATCAGCTAATGTTGCATCGGGTACCTGTTATTCCAGCAGTGTCATGGAGATGAAGATTTATTAATTTAGTAAACAAGTTTATATAACCACCCGACTACACACAGTGACTCCAGCTGGCGTACAATATTAAAAGTCCACAGGTCTTTCTTTTTTAATCACAATTATTCCCCACCCCCACACACACACAGAATTAAATAAGCCTCTTGAACAGATCTGAATGGGATCTCCTTGACTGGGGAAGAGAGGCGGGGTATAAATCTAATAAAATCAATCAATCAATCAATCAATCAATCAATCAATCTCCAGGGCCAGTGACAAAACTAGGTCCAAGGCCTATATGGCGAACTGATGTTCCAAAGGGAGGCCCTTTTCCTAGGTCCCACCAGATGTAGTTCCTTGCTGGCTAGAACCTGCAACATGACTTGCCTTCCTGCTCTCCTGGGCTGAATAGATGTTATCGGGGAGAGGTGATCTGTCAAATAAGCTGGAGCCAAGCGGTCTAAGGTTCCATTAGACCAGCATTCTGAATGTTCTTTTCCAAATTAATTATTGCTTCCAACAGTTGTACATTTCAGGTTAGGAAGTTTTCATTTGTTAGATTATTACAGTAAAAGGGTTCACTGTAAAAAAGGAGTTAAACACTCTTTCAAATCCAGAGATTCTATATCTATGCTTTTAATTTGTGTATATGTGTTTCAGTCCCTTTCTCAGTACAGTTTAAACTGCTGGTTTAATAGTAGGAACAAGTTACTTGAAAGACCGTGTTTTCCAATATATTATCAAAATCTTCAAACAGAGTTTATTTACAGCAATTTGAGACTCTTTGAGATGTTGGATTTCAACTTAATTCTCAATCACAATGGATCTGGAAGGGACCTTGAAGGTCTTCTAGTCCAACCTCTTGCATAAAAATGGAGACACCCGTGATGGTGAACCTATGGCATGTGTGCCCAAAGTGGCACTCGGAGCCATGTCACCTGGCACATGAGCCATCGCCTAGCTCAGCTCCAGGGCGGTTGCGTGCACATGTGTGGGGGGTGGGGGGATCGCACGTGACCCTCCCGCATGCCTCCCACCAGCCAGCTGATTTTCGGGCCTCTGTTGCACATGCGAGGGGGGGTCGTGCACGTTCCCCCATACCCATGCATGCTCACACGACCTCCCTGCACTCCCCCTGCACATGCACGGAGAGACCCGAAAATCAGCTGTCCGGCGGGAGTTGCGCGTGGGGTTGTGCACACATGCGTGGGGGTGGCAGGGGGGTTGCATGTGGATGTGCAGGTGAAGGGCATGCTCTCATGCACATGAGCATGCATGCACATGCTTTTGGCACGCGGGCCCGAAAAGGTTTGTCACCACTGCGCTATACCATTTCAAACAGATGGCTGTCCAGTCTTTTTTAAAAAATCTCCAGGCTTTTCAATCAAAGAAGTCAACTTGTTTCCATCCCTATAGACTTCCAATTCAGCTTTTAAGTAAATCTTACCATTTTCCAGAATCTGTATTTTAATTCTGGACTTACTGAGACTTAGTTTTGTATTTATTGTTGATGTGTAATTTCACAGTCACTTTTTAATTTCTTATTTAGATATTTTAGTTTATGAGAGTAATTTTTTTAATTTTTATTGGGCAATAGACAAATGCCAAAGTATGTGATAGCACTTGGCTAACCTCTTCTTGTCTCAGAGGTTAATCAGGTTCAGGCTTGGTTAGTGTTTGTACAAGAGACTCCCAGGGAATACCAGGGCTGCAGACTCGACTAAGAAATTGAAAACCTAGAAAAGCCATTTTCCTACTGCTATTAAGATAACTGCATGAATATTTCACCAGGTGTCAAGCGGAATTCAAAGGATATGTGACCTTCAGCAGATGCATGCAATAAGTAAATATTATATTCCCCAAACCAGCAGCAGGACTTGTGATTAGTCCTTGGGTTTGCTGGTTTGAAATTATAGTCCAACTGTTCTGGAGAGCATCTGGTTATAGAAGACTATTGCATACAATTCAGGATGGTTGTTTGCTTTAAATATGCATTTCTATTAAAAAAAAATTGATGTGGATATTAAGCTGAATTTTGGGAACATAAAAACTAAAATAACAACAACAATAAGATCAAGCAAAGCCAGATTTAGCGCTGTGTTCAATATCCCTTGCCGGTAGCAAAATTATTATTGTTCTTACTGCCAGTTGTGTTTAATTTAATCCGTTGTCTGCTGGCTATGTGTTTGGATCTGCATGGAATTGCTTGCTAATAATGGAGGAGAGCGGTAGACTGAATTGTTAATTTCCTGCTTGATATGGTTACTATAGTTTCCCCACACTTTGGTCTTAGCTTATTAAGACCAAAGGGCCTGATTCACCTTCCTGCCAAACAAAGGAGGAGAAGGAAGGGATTGAGCTCTTGCAAGGCCACAATAGTTACCTCAGTGGTGGCTAACCTTTTTGGCACCGAGTACCCAAAGTGCGTGTGTATGCGCATCCCCAAAATGCAATGTCCCCCATCCCCCACGCATGCGTGACAGAGACCCAAAGACCAGCTGGCTGGTGGGAAGTGTGCGCGCACGCTCAGCAAAGCTGAGCTGGGGTGATGGCTCGCGTGCCCACAAAGAGGGCTCTGCGTGCCACTTCTGTCACGCGTGCCAGAAGCTATCTGATGCATTCAGTTTTCTGGTTTGTAGGTTACATGAAAGAAAGGAGAGGGAAATTTTCACTGTTGTTGCTGCTGTTACCAGAGATAGAATAAACAGCCCAGTCCAGTTCAACTCTTAATTCTGCTGGTGCTGTCATGAACTATGAGTAACATGGGAATAAAAATAACCTGTATTTTCTAAGATATCTATGGGTTGTCTGCTGCCTACTTGGAGCTGCTACTTCAGTTTCCTCAAAATCTTCCATGTGCACTTCTGGTAGTTCTATGGTTTTCTACAGATCTGTGGAGAAATGATACCAGGAGGAAATGGGATATTTGGAAGCTAGAGCTTTAAGCTACCACTCAAACCCTCCAAATATCCATAGCTGTGGAACAACTTCCTCACAATCCTTTATAAAGGCTGATGGATGGTTGTTTTTTTTTGAATCACATTTTTATTTTTCAAAATTCTGCTTTATCACATGCAGAGAGGACTGAATGTACCCTGCTTTGGCACAGATGTCTTCCTGCAGCCAAAGAAGGAAGCAGCTGTCTTCCTGGATTTAGGGTGACCCTCCTAGTCCTTTTACCCCATTATGCTGTCAGGGAGGAAGAGGAGAACAGGGACTTGTGTGACCCAGAAGATTAGGATAAAGCAGAAGAAAGACAAGTGCAGGAAGGTGAGAAAAGCACCATCTTTCATTGATAGCATTGAGAATACCAAGGCTGTAAGCACTAATTGGGAAAATTTACAATACAGCATGGAACGTGGACATTCCTTTAAACAAAGAGATCTGAATGTGTCTGCACACTTACAAAGACATCTGCATTGACTTTTCTAAAATTTGCACAATTTCAAAGAGTTCACCTGGAGATATTTTCTTGGATCAGTTATTGTTCCGAGTGTCAAGCCTTATTCTTTAGGAGTACCATGTCTGCAGAGATTGATGCATGTTATTTTAGGGCGTGGTTCATGTGTTGTCTTATGGCTAAACCATAATGAGATTTGTTTGTGTTGTGAAGATGCTGGGCTAGTAAGAGTCATGCCCAGGTTTATCCTAGTTGGGGAAACTCATTAGGTGGCGTAACGCCAGTTTCCCATCCCAGCCTCTTCTTCTGGGTGGCTGTGGAAATAAAAAATTGAAAGGAGATCCTCTCTATGCTCCTTTATATGTAGTCCTCGACTTACAACATTTCGTTTAGTGGCCGTTCAAAGTTATAACAGCACTGAAAAACGTGACTTAACGACTGTTTTTCACACTTCCAATCATTGGAGCATCCCGATGGTCATATGATCAAAATTTAGACCCTTGGCATCTGAGTAATATTTATTATGGTTGCAGGTGTCCTGGTGTCATGTGATCACTTTTGGTGACCTTCTGACAAGCAAAGTCAATGGGGAAGCCAGATTCACTTAACAGCCGTGTTATTAACTTAGCAATTGCAGTGATTTGCTTAACAACTGTGGCAGGATAGGTCATAAAATGGGGCAAAATTCATTTAAAAACTGTCTCGCTTAGCAATATAAATTTTAGACTCAAATCATGGTCATAAGTCAAGGACTACCTGTGTATTCCCAGAAGAAAGGCAGGGTATTACTCTTAACAAATAAAAGTTTTGGCTTACCATGTTATCCAACCATTTTGGTTTGGTTTAGCTTGGTTTATATCATGCTGTTGTTGAATCTGCTCCTTGGTACTTTTCTGTGAACCATGCTGAAGCAAACTGTGGGTTACCTTATGTAATGTAAATTCATTGAGAATGTAGGCACTGAGTGATGGACTAAACATTTCAAATTATTTCTATTTTTATGGGCAAGCATATACATATTTAATGGTCTTATCCATGAAAGAGGTAGTGATAGTCATGCACATAAAACACATGTTACTGACAGAAATTCTCTTCTAGTATCTCCTCTGGTTTCACTAAATTTCAATACTACGGAGACTATTCATCTTAACCAACCATGGTTTGCTTGTAAGAAAAACCTGGCTTTTTAAGAGGGCTGTTTCAACTAATTGGATTTGCTCAACACATTAAGATATAAACAATTCTGTAAACAAAAATACTTTAGCTCAGATGTACTGTAAAAGCCAAAGACTTGTAAATTTTAGATAGACATGGTGTAAATATGCTTGGGATTGTCCACGATCTGCAAAAATTGTAAAAATAAAACAAATTAAAATGCATAAATTAAAAAAAGACAACAGAACAAAAAATGCAAAGGGCAGACCTGATAGTCCACTAGGGCTTTTTCTACCATCAGTTTTCTGTTTCTGTATATGAAATTGTTCTTAGCCTTAATTACAGTCACTAATGCAATACTTAACCTTTAGTGAAGGGGGAATTCCCCACAGTCTGAGAAAAGGGAGTGCATCAACTTGTGGTTCACCCTCCCATTTTGCAACCACAATTAAAATATGGCTCTAATTGCAACCCCACCTCTCCAGCATTGGTCATGATATAAACACAATATGAATTGCTGCATACTTTGTAGGCAGGTAGGTTTTTAACAGTAGTTTTTTTTAATATTTGCCAGAATATTAATAAGTACAGACCTACAGAAAAAGGGACCCTGTAGCCTTTCAATCTTATTTTCAAAAAAAATATTCAACAACAGCTAACATCTGTTTAAACTTTAAAGCAGGGGTCCCCAAGCTTGGCACCTTTAAGACTTGTGGACTTCAACTCCCAGAATTCTCCAGCCAGCTATGCTGGAGTCCACAAGTCTTAAAGTTGCCAAGTTTGGAGATCTCTGCTTTAAAGAAATAACTGATGAGTAATAAAGAATAATGATCCTGTTAAAAGTAGAAATGTTGGAGCAGCAAACAATCACAACCACTAATAATAGCAGATTCAAAGTGAATTAAAACTCTAGGAACAAAGATACTTATAATCAAATCTTGTGCAAAACTGAACAATAGGTTTGGATACTGATGGAAAATTAGCATTTAATATTAAAAATAATTTAAAATTAATATTAGTATCCCACATATTGCTTTGGTATGATCAGGGTTGATGACATGATAGCAATCTTCCAATATTTGAGGGGTGGTCACAGAAAAGAGGGAGACAACCCTATCCTCCAAAGAACCTGAGGGCCAAGGCAAGAAGTAACAGGTGGAAACTTATCAAACTGAAACTAAGGAGAAATGTTCTGATTGTGAGAACAATTAACCAATGGAACAGCTTGCCTTCAGAAGTTATGAGGGCTTCATCACCAGAGGTATTCAAGAAGAGAGAGCCATTTGCTTGCAATTGTCTCCTTCTTAAGCAGAGGGTTGGACTAGAATATTTCCAAGGTTCCTTCCAACTGTTATTTTGTTCTGTTAAAAGCAGTAATTTTTTAAAAAAAATATTGGAGATGATCACAGAAAAGACAAGCATTTTCTTTCTGCGGCTATCTTTTCATTTTCTACATCATCTTATGATAAGGACATTGACACATTGCATACAGTTCTGTGGAGTGATTTTTAAAAGCTTATAAATGAGTAAACAGGTCTGTCAGGAATGTGCAGATCGTCATGATTTACAAAAGGTCCATGTGTCAAAAATCTGTTATGTTGCAGCTGCCAAAAAAGGTAACAAATATGGAAAACACAGATTTGGTTCTGATAGTAGTAAACTAGCATTTTAAAATTATGGTTTATTGATCAAGCCATAATGGTCTGTTTCACCCATAACATTAAACCATACAGTGAGTAGATTTATACAGAAAACAAGTCAGGTTATCTGTAATCTAGACCAATATTATACCAAACTGTTATGGGTAGCTATAATTCTCTGTCAAATATTTTAGCATATCTGCATCAATAGGAAAGAATTGTGTTTGCTTTCTTTGTAACATGGCCTGCAGTAGAAAAACCTATGCCCATAGTTGGCTTACATCTCATTCTTGTATTTGTTTCTCTAGGCCCGAAATGTGCACAATGGCGAGTTGGCTGCAGTTAAAATTATCAAACTAGAACAAGGTAAGCTATTCTCAATTTTCTAATGATTCTAATGATTGGTTTTCTTAATCACACTGCTCATCAAATTCTTATTCCAAAGAACTCTGAGCCGTTCTCTTTTTCCTTCAGTTTATCTCTTTCAGCAGTAACCCTGGGATAAGACAGAGCCAGTCTTTGAACGAAGGTCAGATACCAAAATTTCAAGGATACTTCAACAGGAATTAAATGTGCCCCCCCTTTCAGTTCTAGTGTTTGATATTCTGTGCCACATTTTTGGAGAAGTATGAGTCTGGAATACTTTCTAAACAGAGAGCAAACCCCATGTTCCTCCTAGAAGACTATCTTCTACTTTTGTCCATCTGTTATGGCTCAAATGCCCTCCTTTTTTTCTAAACATGGCTTACTAGTTGCAGTCCATTGCATTCACATTTTTAAAAGTTAAAGGAAATCAGATGTCTTTCCAGTGTAATACAGAACACTGTTAACAATTTCAGCTTGCTTCCTTTTTTTGGGAACACAACATCTGGATCTTAATATGAGTTAAGACCCTGGATTAATGTTTCTCAATTTTCAAGAAGCATGGACCACTGAATAAACAATCAGAAATTGCAGTGGCCACCCAATCAAACAACACTGCCTCTCCATTTTTGCTTTTAAGAGCATGAGAGTTCACTTTTTTGGGGGGAATTTTTTGGAATAACAATTTTACAGCAGTTGTATTTGTCTTTCTATCTCTTATTATTTATTTATTTATTTTATTTATTAGATTTATACCCCGCCTCTCTTCACCCCAAAGGGGAACTCGAGGCGGCAAAGGGGAACTCGAGGCGGCAATCTTCCCATTTTAAAGATCTTTTAAAACCAAAATCTATATCAAAAACATAAGCCCAAAATGTATCATTTTAATTATATATCTCATGCCATAATGAATATCTAAGCACAACATTCTAGTAAAATTGTTTTTAATGAATGGATGAGTCAACCTTGAGTGCATTGAAATCCTATTTTTAGACATTCATTACGTTTCTTATTCACACTTTTTCTTTTTGGATTGCTTGCGTAAAATCACTTAGTAAGAACATTGCCCTTAGTTCACCATTTCCAAGACTATAGGCCTCCATGGTGACATGGACTTATGGGCAAATGCTGGGTATACTCATATAGACTTACTGATTTTCTCTGGAGCCTTGTGACACCATACTCTGTTTAATTTACAAACCATCCTCAATGTTCTGTAAATCCTGGCTACTTTCCTTTGGTTTGTCCTTACTAATTGTTGATTGCAAGCATTTTAGTTCTGCAGCCTGCTGACTGAGTGTGAAACCTGAACTGGGAGACTGGGGGTGTGGTAGGCAATCAGTGTTTTGCAGTGGGCGGGGAAGCATAGTGAATGGTGCCACCTGATGTAGAGATGCATTGGGGGAAATGTTTCCCAAGGTTGCAGTCTAGCTGGGGTTTTAGCTTTGCTTGCAGTGCCAATCAGTTAACCATGTCTTACAGCTGTTCAGGTTGAGTGGGATGACAGACACCTTCAGTTCATTCAGAAAGTATTTTGGATCATCATTCTGATTGAATGGGAGATAAATACTTCATTATTTTTACAGCAGTTACATATTTAGTCTGGAAAAGAATTATGATATAGTCTCTAAAATTTTACTTAATTTTTCTGCCAAAGGGGCTAATAGAACAGCTTGCTTGTGTAAAAAGAATAACTGCAAGAAAAATAGTTTCTATCCCTAGTCTTCCTGTCCCAAAGCCACAACATTAAAGGGGGAAAAATGAGGAAGTAAGAAGAGCACTTGTGTATACATGGTTCTTTCAATGCCCAGATGCAATGGAAATGTCTCAGGGAGAAGCTTAGGCAGATTATGATTAAATGTTAGGAAAAAACTTCCTAATGATAAGAATAATTTGAGAATGAAAACAACCCTGATTAAGTCAGAGGTTTAGGAATCCAGTCTGTCTGTGATGCTTGAATTAGGATTTCTGAACTGAGCAGAGACTGATGAGGATATTTTATGAGTCAAACAGTTTCTCGTAGAAGTGCTCAGTATTCAGATCTGGGGCAAAGATGCTTTAGATCCAAATACCACCCACTTCTGGGCTGTCAAACAGGCCTGCTGATTTGTCCTCCTGCTAGCAGCTTCTATTCTTCAAGGGTTGGGTGGCTGCCAGGATGCATGCACAATCAATTGCCATCTGCTGACTGGAATAAAAACTTATTTTAAGTAGCTGCAGCTGATTAAAATTGATTTTGCTTGAGCAAAAGATTTAAGGGAGCAATGTTTTTAGAAGATAGGTTCAGGTATTACTATATTTAGAAGTAATGACTCCCCTGTGAGAATGGCCATATGCCTGTTTGTATGATGGTGTTTTGATTGCTTTTAGTTTCAGAGTTTCTGTTTTTAACATTTTATGATGGTTGTATTTTACTGTATTATTGTATTTTACTGTATTTTAATTGTGTTGTGAGCCACCTCGCGTTCCCCTTGATTGAGGAAGAGAGGCGGGGTATAAATTGAATGAATTGAATTGAATTGAAGAAACCCTTGTACATTTGCCTCAAATGCCCAAAAATGGGAATAGAAAAGCTTCTGCCTGAGGTGACACTGACAGTTTTTGTACGATATGCTATCTTAGCATTGAACCTAGTTGGGAAACAAATCTGATGAAAGTCTGGTAAAAGATCAAGTTAAATCGCCTTAGCAACAGCTCCCTCTGCAGTCAAGGCCAAATAGCCCACCAATCTTTGTATCGCTTGAGACTTCCTGTTATTATTATCAGCAAACAACATGAGCAAAACCATTGTTTCGGTATGAAGGATTCTGTTTTATAGCCTCTCCTTTATCCCACATTGTGTTTCTGGAGTACTAACAAGTGCTTAACAGTTTAGAATATTAATCACTGAATTAGGAAGCTACATCAGACTGTGGGTAGAGTAACTAGCCTATAACAAGCTTTGATTACAGAATGCGGCCAAAGGACTCAGCTAAATTCTGAGTCACAGTTTGGATTCAGTGGAGACAGTCAAACCAACCATAATGTGGTTTAGTTATTTAGTAAACACACAATTGTGCTGACAAGCCACTAGTTTAGCTTCAGAAAAGTCAGATCTTTTTAGCTTGCATTTTAATCTGACATGATTTCAACTCCTCAAACCTGTATGTCAACAGGTTTTTTAAACATTACTGATGTGGTTTGTAACTCAAAAATAGGAAGTTCAAATGTCTTTTTCAATATGAGGAAAACGTGTGCTTAAAAAAATCTGTATTGGGTAATGGTGTGCAAATGTGTAACATATTGAAGAAAACTGATAAAAACAACCTCTGTATATTGAGGAAGCACATACGTAAAAATGAGCATATTTTATAAAAAGTGCTTATTACAAAATTTGGCGTTGTGAGACCTTTGAAGCAGTTCAGTTCAGGAAACAGATTCCTCGAGAATGATTGGAGATCTATTTTATTGAAGTAGACTTTAGCAATAGAATATGGAAAGCTTAACTATGTTTTCCTTTTCCTTCTTGTACTCCAGGAAGTTAAGGCAGAGTCAGTTTGAGTTTGTCTAATGTTTTCTTAAAATATGGACTGAAAATATGTTTTGGTAACTATTACCAAGTAGTTGCTCCCACTTGTGGTTTTCCACTGGCATCATATCCAGGGATGGGTTTCTCCCGGTTCGCTGGTTACCGCTTTGTGGACGCGCTTCCGATTCAGCTGTCAAAAGCGCGCTGCGCACGATCGACTGAGAAATCTTTGTGGTATTCTGAAAATACTCTGATCCAACAGCTGT
>JANHGC010005467.1:90479-100731 GCA_027560395.1 Boaedon fuliginosus | reverse complement strand
AAGCCATGTAGGGCTTTAAAAGTTGTTACTAGCACCTTGAATTGCACCCGGAATACCACTGGAAGCCAATGCAGCTCGCGGAGGATCGGCATTATACGGGTGTACTGGGGTACACCCTCGATCACTCGCGCGGCCGCATTTTGCACCAATTGAAGTCTCCGAGTGCTCTTCAAAGGCAGCCCCATGTAGAGCGCGTTACAGTAGTCCAATCATGAGGTGACAAGGGCATGAGCAACCATGAGAAGAGCCTCCCGGTCCAGAAAGGTGCGCAACTGGCACAGCAGGCGAACCTGCGCGTAGGCACCCTTGGTCACAGCTGAAAGATGATCTAATTGTAGCTGAGAGTAAAAAAAACTATTCCCAACATGACCTCCACCTGCAGCTACAGCAGGGCCTATGAGTCCATGCAGATGACCAAGGATGACTAATCATGGATAGGGTGACCCGCAGATGCATCAAGTGCAGGCCACACCCCCTGGCTCTGCGAATGGGACATCACAAAACATCACGTGATGGCAACATGACACTGCGAGTTTGACACCTGTGATCTTGGAGAAACGCCTTTCTGTTACCAAAGTAACAAGGAATGAAACCTGTCTTAAGACCATAACAGGGAGAAAATATTGGAAGGGGCTCTGACAAAAACCTCCCTAATTCATAGGAGGAAGGAGTAAATATAGCACTTGGTAAGTACAGCACAACCAGACTTGCAAAAGTCTGTTATTGATATCTGTCTTTATCTCTAATCTATGTTTTATATACACAGAGTCAGCCAGATGTTCAGACTGGATTTCTGCACCTATCGAGTCCTTCCCAAGGACCTGGGATAGTCAGATGCTGATGTTTGACAATGTTACAGATATTGTCGGAGGATGTAAACTCTTCCAAGTAAAGCTGCTTTTATTATTGTAAACTTTCTCAAGTCATGTTTTTGTACAATAGCTAATTAAATAATTTCAATAAAAATAGTTTAGTTTCTGTGGAGTTGATTTCCTGATTAAATCTATTTGGAAGTGCTGATAGCCCAAAAGGACTTCCCAGTTATATAACTGCTCCTTCAAGTAAATGCTATGTTATCTAGAGCTAAATATGGAGCTATCATGGAACCAGATATCAGGTCTATCTGAATAGTCTTGCTCAGATTCATTCTAAGCCTGTTCTGTTGCATCCCCATCCTCATAGCTTCCAAGCACATCCCTAGGTATGGCCTACACACATACATCATACTACGAATGGTCCTACGTAAATTGATGTATGCAGATAACCGCGATCAGCAGTCTTTTCAGACACTTGGTCTTCTAGCATGAAAGTGCATGGCGTCACATATGATCTTTTATACAATTTGTTATATGATGCAAATCAAGCTATTTTAAGGCTCTAAGATTTTTATATACAAGGTAGTCCTCAACGTACGACCACAATTGAGCCCAAAATTTATGTTGCTGAGAAATTTGTTAAGTGAGTTTTGACCCATTTTACAGCTTTTCTTGCCACATTTGTTAAGTGAATCACTGCAGTTTGTTAAATTAATAACACAGTTGTTAAATGAATCTGGTTTCTCCATTGACTTTACTTGTCAGAAGTTTTCAAAACGGGATCACTGGGGCACTGACAACCGTCATAAATGTGAATCAGTTGTCAAGGATCCGATTTTTGATCATGTGACCATAGGGATGCTGCAATGGTCATGTGTGAAAAATGGTCATAAGCTACTTTTTTTGGTGCTGTTTTAACTTTGAATGGTCGCTAAACGAACTGTTGTTATTTGAGGACTACCTGTATGTACCTGCAGACATAATTAGGGAATATTATAAATGATCTGGTGCCCACAAACATTGCATTTCCATCTCTTGGTATAGCAACCTGCACCATCACTTACTAACAATGTATATGCAACTTTAAATACATGACCTTTGGTTATGAATAAAGGAGGAAAATGGAAGAGTGAAATAGATTTCCTGATAATGCAAAACACTTTTACACATAGTCACACATTTCCATGGTTTGCAGAGATGAGTACAATGCTGATGTGTAACTGCTATCTTAGAAAATTCATTTCTCAAAATGAAATTTCCATCCATCAAAAATTTCCAAGCTCAACATCCAAATCTTCAACAAAACTTTCTCTTAGCTATGATAAATATTCTGTGGTTAACAATGTTATTTCTCTAAACCCACAAAATGTTCCCTTGCTTTCTTTCATGCATCTCTTAATCACTCGTTTTAACCTCCTGCTTACCTATTAGCCCAAACGCTAAAAGCTATTGCCGCTGTGGTAGCTGGAATTACAATTAACACCTACTTGCAAGGGATCTTCAAATTCAGAAGGATTGCAGCAGAATGTTTTGATCTTGGTAATTGTAAAATAACCTTGGGAGGCACCACTCAGACTACCCAGATTTTGCTGGGTACTGGAATCCAAATTTTAAATCATTGCCAACCGAGATCTTAATTTGTATTTACTTTAACAGATCCAGGGGGGCAATGCAACATCTCAGGAAAATCATTAACATTTTGTCAGAATTTGCCTTCTTGTTAACTTACATTATGTGAAATATATGATAGGAACATATAAATCCACAGAAACAATGTAGATGCCCGCTTAAATGCACTCATGCCTCATCATATACAGAAAGAAAACAAACACACATACCTGGTAATCATTTTTGAGATGTTAAAACAAAGGCAGCTTCTTTAATGAGTTCTTCTTTTAATAAATTAAACACACTTTCTCATATGACCGGGTTCAACAACTGTGTTAACCTGCAAAGCATTAATCTTTTAGCAAAATGAAACTACTTGATGGTCAAAAACAGGTGACAAAAAGGTTAAAACCAATCACTAAGTAAAAACCTGTCAGCTACAAATTGGAGATAAAACTGTGGCCAGAAAAGGAAGTAACAGGAAAGGGAAAGATGTCAGTAGCAATCATTATTACTTTTTGCTATTTCCTGCCCCCCCCCTCCATTCTTAACAAATGAAGTGGAACCAAAGCGCCTGGGTCCATCACACCAAAGGGTGTCCTTTGAATTCTATTACCTTGCAATTTTTTTTACTCCATAAGTACATGCAATACTATGGCAAGCATTAATTTCTAAATGATATTCTCACAGTTGTTAACATGGGTGTATGTGTGGATACTGGGGTCCTGGCCTCAGGAATTACTCTTAGGTATACAGTTTGGATTTTGACAGCATTTATACCCAGGAATGCAGTTTGAAAAACTAGTTAACTGTCCTAGCTGGAAATTCTGGAAGTTGTAACTCTGTACAGGTGGAAGGTAAAAGGTTAATAGAAAGTTAATACAAATAGGAAAGCTGTTTTGCAAGAGAGTAAAAAAAAAACAGGAAACATATTTCTTTCATTCTGGAAAATATTAAAGAATCTAGCTACATACTGGCAATATGTAAGAGCTGATTTATACTCCCAAACAACAGGATGCAACTACCTTGTGGCAAGAAATACATCCCTAATAGAAGAGAAAATATATGTAATTCAGAGTTGAACTTTGATGGTCTCTGAGGTTGATTGCTTGCTTGCATATGTTTCATTACCCAACTAGGTAACATCATCAGTGCACTTCAGAGGCCACCAAGGACTCCACAGATATATCTCTAACATGTCATGCTGCACCTCAATATAATCAGCCATAGCATGCTCCCTCTCAGCGCACACACGCGCATGCATGCACGTACGCACACACACACACATTATGGGGCTTGAGACTGTGTTCTTCACAAGGACCTTTTTAGAGTGCTGAATATAAAGGGAAGGAAGAGAGATCATTTTAGTTTTACATTTTCACATTACAGTAAAAGCCGCATTAAAAAATAGAATGTTCATTTTATTTACTATTTCACAAGCTCTCATCTCTATAGAATGTGGCTACAGACACATTGCTTACTGGCCTCCTTGTCCTGGACATGACCTTAGTTTATGATTCCATAAATATATGCTTTCAGACTCTTGGAACTGAAATATCTGAATTTACATTATTAGAGCCATGTGGCTCTGTTCACATCAGTACATCTGAGGTAAAATATAAAAGCAACCAAAAAAAATCAAAAAGGGGAAGTCTAAAGAACTTAGTATTTTCCCCCTGATGATGATTACAACTCTCATTAGCCAACCAATATTGTTCATGTTGTCTGGGGATGATGGGTATTGTTAATTGACATATCAGATAGTTCTAGTTTGGAAAAGGTTGAAAAAATAGCACTGGGAAGAACAAAAATCTCTTTTGTCAAGATCAATTCTATGGTTTTAATATTACATTGGTCTGCTATGACTTTGTTCTGAAATATTAGATACTAGCAGTAGCAGTAGCATTTAGATTTATATTTATTTATTTATTTTATTGGATTTATACCTCACCTTTCTTCCCCCAATAAAGGGAATGTAAGGCAGCTGACAACAATAAAAAGGCAATATATAATGTTGCAATAAAATACAATGAAGACAATAAAAATCATGGCAGTATAAAAGTTAAAAAAAACAAACATGTAACATACTCTACATGCAACTTACTCTACTTTCATGCAAGGGGAGACAATCAGCTCCAAGCCTGCTGGCAAAGCCAGGTCTTGACAGCCCAGTGTAAGCCTAACAGGCTAGGAACGGTCCGAATCTCGATGGGGAGCTGGTTCCAGAAGGCTGGTGCAGCAACAGAGAAGGCCTTCCCTTGTGGACCTGCCAGCCGGCACTGCTTAGCTGACGGGACCTGGAGGAGGCCAACCCTGTGAGATCACACAGGGCGCTGGGAGGCATAAGGTAGGAGAAGGCGGACTCGAAGGTATCTCAGTCCTAAGCCATGGAGAGATTTAAAGATCATCACTAGCACCTTGAATTGCACCTCAAAGGCTATTGGAAGCCAATGCAGCTCGCGGAGGATTGGTGTTATGGGGTGTACTGAGGCGCACACCCTTAATCACTCGTGCGGCCACATTCTGGACCAACTGGAGCCTCCGGGTGTTCTTCAAGGGTAGTCCCACGTAGAATGCATTGCAATAATCCAATCTGGAGGTGATGAGGGCATGAGTGACAGTAAGGAGAGCTTGTGCAAATGTTCCCCTAGCCACAGCCACCAGATGCTGTTCTAATTGTAGCTGAGGATCAAGGAGAACTCCCAAGTTGCGTACCTGTTCTGAGGGGGTCAATCTCCCCCCCACACAGAGTTAAGGCTGGACAATCCACTGGACTCCATGGAGGAAACATCCACAGCCACTCAGTCTTGTCAGGGTTGAGCTTGAGACTGTTGGTCCACATCCAGATCCTCACAGCCTCCAGGGACATCACCTCGATGTCCCATAGTGCTTTACAGACCTCTCTGGGCAGTTTAAAATGTCAGCATATTTTCCTCAACAATCTGGGTCCTAATTTTACTAACCTCAGAAGGTTGGAAGCCTGAGTCAACCTTGTGCCTCATCAGAATCAAATTCCAGTCTCTCTCTCTCTCTCTCCCCCACCAAGTCCCCCAACAGTATTATGAAGTTGAAAAAGTTTCAAGAAAAGGCAATCAAGTCATTCAAGAAGTATCTTTATTATGAAACTAAAATTCCTCGTCCTCTTTAGACTAAGAAAAAGAGTCACCAGCCAGTTAAGTCCTGAATGAAAAGTAATGCCTTTAATGATACAAATTACCAATAGATGGCAGTACTGACATGCTAGAAATCCTGAGGTATTTCGCTTAATGAGAAGTTGTTGTGAGAAAAGTCCCCCCCCTATTGTTTATGACATTGAAGCCAGCAGTGTGATTGCCAATACAACTTAGGCAACATGTTTTGACCTAAATTTTGGCTGAAGGGGTCTTGCCAACAGAAATGAATGTAGATTGACTATGTAATGATTGCATTGATTTGAGTATTGTGCATTGCCAAAAGTGTAATGATAGTAAACTATGATTTATGCCAGGAAGAAGGAAGTGGAGGGTCTTAGAGCAACTGAGGAGTTTCACATGACAAATACTGATGAACTGATTAAGAGAAATCAGAAGGTCATTCAAGGAGAAATTACTGTCAAGTGTACCATTTTACAAGATCATATTTTTAATCATCTTTAATACTGGAAAATTGTGCAATATGATTTTTTTGCATGCTGACAGCAGAGATGAAAGTTTGAAGATTTGAAATTTGCTACGTAGCAATTTGCTAGAAAAAACGAAGGTAAGGGCTTTCTTCATAAAACCAAAAGAGCAGAAAAAACATGGATTCATCATCATGACCCAGGAAAAAGCAATAATCCATGAAATGTCATCATAAAGATTCACCTGCAAAAAGAAAACGAAAACCCAGGCTTTAACAGGAAAATTCATTTTGCAGGTAATGGCAGGCAGGTGATATTATTTACATAGGTTTTCTTGAACCTGGCATCACTTAAATTCAGAGTGTTACGTTGCAACAAGTTTTAAGCTGATTTCAGAAGCACAAAAAGGAAATTCTGATGCAATGTGACCATGCTGGACCTTGTACATTATTTTATAAGCCGCCCAAAAGGCAACGTTACTCCAATCTACCAGACAAATCAGACCTGATGCCATCATTTCCCCTGACTGAAGGAAGATCTTCATGGATATCTATTTGACTCAAATGAAGAGGGGAAAGGTCGTTCATTGTTGAATGAGATATATGGTAAATAATAATCAATATGTGGAGAACATACAAAATAATTCATTTCAAGGATTTTCCAGTTTCACTTATTAAAATATTCATGTTTAATCTAATTATGGAAGTGAAAGAGTCATTTTTCTGTCAAGATTATAATATTTTAATCATAAGAATTGTAAACATTTATATAAAATGGAGCATAAATAAATAAACTTTCCAAAATCTTAATTCAGAATAAAGCATTAAAATAGAAAAATAATGCCCAGTGTATTAAGGATATTCAGAAGCATACATCATGATACCAACTTTCAGCTTGTATGAAAGATTAACACAGTTACTTCAACCTACTGTTACTTGGATGCATTGCGCCTACCAATTCAGAATTTCTAACTATCCAAACATTTGAGAGTTGGGCATAACTAAAGAGCACGTAGTAAGGGAAGGAGAAGCCATCCAGGCTTGTCGCTGAGCAATAATTACTTGTCATGGCTCTGTTGGATCTTGGTTCGAAGGAGAAGGACCAGTTGGAACCGGGACCATCTGATGGGGAGGACACAATCCTCTCCAAACGAGTCAAGAATCCAGGGGCTGAGGATGAGGTAGTCACAGGGCCATCTGGCAATGAAGCAGGGAGGGGGGCACAGCCAACCTGATGGAGTGCCGCCTGCAGGAGCGGAGCTATTGCAGGGAGTCAGCAGAGATGACAGATGTTCTGACCTAAGCTTCCCCAAAAGCACGAAGCCGACTTCTCGTCGTGATAATCCCTTTTATTTTAGTTACAGTGAATTCCTCTCCAGCAAAGTCCCGGGCAACAGTCTTTTAAGAGAGTTCACAACTATGGACCTTTATCAGGCTTGGAGAGCTGCCAGGCCAATATCGTCCAAACATCACTTTGCAGAAGACAAGACTTGGCAAGTAGTCAGGAATAGATTCTCACTCTAAGTAATGGAACTAATTGTCTCCTGCAAACACCACTCCCGTTTCGCTCCTCTTTATTCCTTAGGGGAGGGGCCATTCACTGTCCACCTGTGGCTTTACTCCTAAGTCGACCCTTGTTCTTGAGTTGTTCCTTTCTCCTGGCAGCTCTGCGCATGTGCACACTGAGAACAGGCTCCAGCTTTTCTTCTGCCCCACTGATGTCTGACTCCGAAGGCAGCTGATACCTATCAGAGAGCCCTTGCCCCATCTCTGACTCCAACAGAGCCCTTATCTGAGCCTTCCCTAGACTCCAGGACTGACCCAGGTTCCTCCCCAACCTCCTCACTGTCGGAATCTGCTGCCAGCTTCGCTGGCTGCTGGCGGGCCACAACAACAGGCTCCATTCTATCTCTGACCAGGAACAATTCCCTTACCTACCCGGTCCACAGATGAAGAGAGCAGATCGGAGAGAGGCACAGAGGAGGCACAGGGAAGCAGCCCCACCCCTCCTCACAAGGAACAGTTTAGAAAGGATGATTTAACCAGATGCTGGGGGAAAGTGTGTTTGTTGAGAACATCTGCTCATTTTGATGTGCACCTCCCCAGCTTCCCTGGATCCTGTTCCTTGAACTTCGGACTATGTTTTGGACTCTGAATCTTGGACTCTCTTGGACTTGGCTTTCAAACTTCTCACTCTTCGACTGTGATTTGTTTGCTGGAACTCTGGACTTGTTGGCATTGTTACTTTTCTCTTGCCTCATAGGTCAACTGGGACTTACTTTGTGAATCCAGACTGGGGGAAACTGAACGCTGGGGCTTCACCAGCTTTATGGGCACCACTGGGGGGGTGTTGTTTCTCACTGCGATAAGTGAGCAATAAACAGACCCTCCTTAACCTCTGCCTTGCCAGCGTGACTCAGATCAGAACTAATAAGGATGCTTAAATGGAGCTTCAGGTTTCAGAGGCAAAATTATAAACCAACAGTTTTATGCACATTTGGCTCTGACCATTTCCCCCATTTGGTTTTAAAGATGCAGCTCTGTAAGGAACAAACAAAAACCATGATTCAGGTGAAGACAGGTGCCAGTTTGGTGTAGTGATGCAAGTGTTGACCTAGACACCAGGAGATTGAAGTCTCGCCTTAGGCATAAAAAGCCAGCTGGGTGACTTTGAGCCAGTCATTCTTTCTCAGGTCAACCCACCTCACAGGGTTCTTGTTATGGGGAAAATAGGAGGAGGAAAGTGTATTAGCTATGTTCGCCACCTTGAGATATTTATAAAAATAATAAAGGTGGGATTTAAATAAACAAAATAAACTTCTTCCATAGGCACAGGGAACTCCATTAAAATCCATTTTTTCTCAGGTGCAAACCATACAACGACGTCTTAATCATTTACACGGTCCTACAATTCTCTTGTTTTTAGGATCGCAATCACAACTATCTCCTGCCTATTACTGTAAGCAGTGCATTTTCTTGATTGAGATTAAATGTTCCATTTTCTACATGTTAGAAGTTCAGTTACTTTTCAGTTCATATACTTTAATCTGATTTACACTACTCGTTTAGGAAGGAATGAGTCAACAGTTTTCTTTCCACAGCCCTTATTGAGAGCGAACATAACTGAAAATGCTGGGGACCAAGACTGCCCGCAAAGAAAATCTCCTTTGCTTGATATTAGGAAGCAAAGACCACAGATATAAAAAAATTTCTCCTCTCTAGCTGTTTTTCCAAAAGAAAAACTTTTAGAAATTTTGTGAACTGCAATTTAGATATCCTATTGTTTATCCTTATTTATTCTGCAAATAAGAGATCTCATAAAATGCTTTCAGGATTCTGTCAGACTCTGAACTTGACATGGGTTATACAATTTCTTCATAGAAAAATTGAGAGAATGGTTATACAAGTATTTTGGGCAATGGACAAAATAAATGTTTAAACAGTATTTTTAAGGAAGGGGAAGGAGATAATAACTCTCCACTAGTATCTGTCTGACAAAATTAATCACAAACATTGCTTTGTTAAGTGAAGGAAAGTAAGTATAAATGATTGCTTTGTATTTTTCTGTCTACTAATTTCTGTCATTTCTGTATTTTATAGGTCTATTATAACTCAACTGCAAAAGTTGGGTGACCGTTAGATACAGTAAAGAATCGGAGTTTTTGTTTTGCTGCCATATTTTTATGTAACTTAGTTATGGCAGCGCTTAGTATTGTAGGTAAAAGACCATAAAAATAATAACTTTGTTTTTCACTTGTTTGTAATATAAATGGGAAAGGATTTTGAATAGCGTAACAGGAACCAGATGTCTGCTTAGTCTCGACTGTTCAAAATCTTTATGCTATATTGTTCCACATTTTTATCTCAATATAACTGGTCAGAGTCCCTTTGGCAATTACTGAAGAGAAAAATATAAGGCGAAGTATTTTTGGGTTTCAGAGCATAACCCAAGGGAATAAGCCATTGCTGTTTCAGGCTCAGGAAAGCAGTGGGATTTCGGATTTTGCATTCTTAGCAGAAGACTGCTTGTTCAAGTAGATGCACAAAGCTGCCATACATTGAATCAGAGTAGTGAGCCATGTAGCCTGGTTCTTATGGGCTCTTAGTACTCTTTGAGCATTGTTTCTTTTCACAATTTTCTTTCATTTATTTGTTCTTTCATCCATCCATCCATCCATCCATCCATCCATCCATCCATCCATCCATCCATCCATCCATCCATCCAACCGCCC
>JANHGC010005467.1:39211-52381 GCA_027560395.1 Boaedon fuliginosus | reverse complement strand
CTGTCAAGCCCTGGCTGCCTTTCCTCAGAGCTGGCCTGCCCTTGGCCCAGAGACGGCCTTGCTGGAGCAGAGATGTGGGAGGGGGTGCTAGGGGCTTAAGAAGGCCCGCAAACTATGTGGGAGGGGCGCGGGGGGCTTCAGAAGGCCTGCAAATGCTGTGGCACAAATATACTTCTTTAAAAAAACGCGAGCAAGGCTGGGTAAGAAGCTAGTACATGTATAAATAAAAATATAGTGGGATTCTGTTACATGGTGCATGGAAATTCCAGCACAGTCCTGAAGAAACTGTCACTTGTTACAGGTGCATCACGATGGTGGAGGAAAACATTAAACCTTCCCTCCACAACGCTCCCTCTATCCTTGTTTTTTTTTTTAATTGAAAGCTTTAGATGTGATGCATTTGGAATCATAATCTGTTTGCTCCTGTCAAAGGAATGATTCAATAAGGCCATGAGATTGTATTCTGTCTCTGTCATTCTCTTTCTTTCTCTTTAATTGCATTATATTTATCTGAAAGGAAGATTAGAGTTTCCTCAATAAACATCCATTTCAATATGATGAATGGAGGTACTCCTAGGGTGGGGAAAGTGTCTTAAATTCAGATTGTGATCTTATCCGCCTTTAAGATAATATTCTACTTATATTTCTATTTCTATCCAGTTAGATGCAAACTTACTCAACCTGGCATACTCTAATAATTGGACTTCAGCTTCCATGAAACTTTAATGTTAAATGACAGGGGACTGGAGAATAGTTATCTAATAGGAGTCATTAGTGTGCCTACCTGTAAACCTCTGGTAACACAAGTCGGATGATGAACATAAAGAAACTCTAGAATGAGGCAAATTATCTGGACTTCTCAATTGCACCTCTTTAGAAAGTTAGTTTTAAGGTTCTCTCTGAATAAATTATAATAATACAGTTGCACTTAAGATGTGATTGTTATTGTCATGATCATATACACACTGTTTGTGCCTTACCTTTACACCAAGGATTGAACAATATGTAAGTATCGGTCTCTGGGTTTCGTCTTGTTCTGAGAATTCCCATTGGAGTCAAGACTGCAACATACATGCGGAATTTTCCCACAATGCAGTTTGCAGCTGGCATAATATTCAGGGCCACAGAAGTGTTGGCCCGGTGGGTGATCTTAGCACCCCATTTCCCACTTTCCAGCTCTTGAACCAAAGGAACGCGGATGTAGGTGCCTTTGTTTTGTTGTGGGTATCGCCCTGCGGAAAAGGGAAAGAGAGCTCATTAACTTTATGAATGGGAGTAGCGAATGAAAAGCTTCCTTTCATTTTGACTGCCTAGCACAATGTGGACTTACAATTACCCAGGGTTACAATTACTCAGGGTTGCATTACAGCAAAAATAAGTAAGGTATCAACAAGGATAATGTCTCTCTCTCTCTCTCATTGAAGTTTTTGTCTTTAACACTTTTTTATGTTACAAAATCAAATCTACCAAGCCAAGATTTTGCATAATTTCCACACAATATATTTCTCCATCCGGGTGCATTCCAGATGTTCAAGGATGTCAATTCCCAAAATTCTAAACCAGTACCTACTAAGAATTTTTAAGACCTTTTCCCCAACATATTTGAAGGACACAAGTTGGTCTAGGCTACCACTGAATAAGACACTGAGTTTGATTGGTAGTAGGGAGAACCTTTCTATTTTGACAGAACACTAATAAAAGAACTCAGGCAATGTAGATTACAAAAATGCAATCTATATTTTAATGACCTACCTAGGAATAAGATGCAATCAGATCTATCAAAAGCAACAACCCAAAAGAGAGGGTAGAGAGAGTTAAGAACGGAATCTAAATATTGAATGCAAAGTTGTTTTTATTAAACATGAACGTTCTAAATGCTGGGCTTCACTGCTGGTTTAACCAAAGGGCAAACCCGACCTAGAAATAAAACCTTTTCCTTGTGAAAGGAAAAGGCAACTTTCTATAGGGGGTCAAGCCCACATAGCTAGCCAACTCAAAAAGCGAGACTACATCAGTTTATACTGTACACCTTTAACGCTATTCAGGCATACAAACACGATCTTGAAAATTGTGAAAGTAAATTGCCAAACAGGCTTAAATCAAACCAGCTAAGATGGAGTCTTTTTTAATTTCCTTCTCGGGGTCCCCACATCTGGGCTGACCTACCTGTTACACCAATTAACTCTCATACGGTCTCTCACACTTGGGGAGGTTGTGATGTGAAGTCTATTAAATTTCTCTTTTAAGATTTGCTGTTAAGCCATTGACATGGTAATTTCTAGATTGGGCATGCTGTCCAGAAGCATCTGTAATCATAAGTCCTGATATGCTCTCACAAGAGAGTCTTCTGCCTTTTCTCCCACTGCTCCTTGGAATGGCCTTCCATGACTTTGGAGATATCACCTTTTTCATTTCCTTCTACTAATCATTCCTCAAAACTCCCCTTTTTCAGAGCCTCACTCAGAGCAATACATTTTTCTCTAGAAACTCAGATTCACACTCAGGAGCTGATAGTGAAGAGTCAAGGATAGGACTGCGATAGCCTGTTTTTACTGATGTTACAGTAAAATATTACAGATAATCATTAGACCTAATTTATTTTATTTTATTTATTTATTTCGATTTATACCCCGCCTTTCTTCCCCAGTCAAGGGGAACTCGAGGCGGCTTAGTTATATATGCACCAACTATTTATTTATTTCTTTATTACATTTTTATGCCGCCCAACTCCCGAAGGACTCTGGGCGGCTTACAACATGGATAGCAATAGCACTCAGATTTTATATACTACTTATCAGAGCTATACAGGACTCCCCAAACAATTATAGAGTCAGCTTATTGCCCCCAACAATATGGGTCCTCATTATATCCTGCTTTTCTCACAATCTAAATGGCTGAGTGGTTTACAATAAAAAGGCCATAAGGTATTTTCAGAAACAAACTAAGTTAAAAAAAGAGACATTCGAGCTACCAACCATATCCAGGATGGTATATCACTATTGGACCCCATGCTAGTTGACAGAACCAGGCCTTAACACTCTTCTGGAAGGCCTGAATAGTGGGGGCCTGCCTCACCTTAAGAAGGCAAGATGTTCCAGAGAGTGGGGACAATGAGAGAGGAGGTTCTCCTCCTAGACCCCTCAAGTCAAAATTCTTTAGCTGACAAGGTCCACAACATGCCCTTCCTGCCTTACTGGGTACGATGGGTGAATGTAACCCATGACAGATCCTTAGGTAACCTGGGCCTATGCCATGAAGGGCTTTGAAGAACCTAAGCAGCATTTTGAATTGGACCTGGAAGCAAACCAGCACCCAATGCAGTGCATGCAGCAAAGGTATTACATGTACCTATCCCTAGAACTGAATGGGCAACTACATTTTGTGCCAGCAGTGCTGCTGGATACTTTTCAAGGATAGCTCCATGTAGAGAGAATTGCAGTACTTCCTATCGTAAGTTAAAGTGGAAGCAAATGCATTCCCTCTTTCTCAAGCTAGTTGCGCAGGTGGCCTTCCAAAAGTTGCCGAAGAATGATTCAGCACTGGCCATACTAACTACAAATATTGAGAGTTGGAGATATACAGAAGCCCATGGGTTCTTCATTTCTGATACAACACAACATTTAGCCTAAATGAAAAATTGTGTCTCTAAGTTCATACTGACAAAGGGAAAAAGTCAGAATCACAACTCTATGCCTGCCACATGAAAAAAAATACTTGAATATTTTGAACATTATGACTGTATGTTGCACAGACGGAACTTATCACACACTATTAGCTAAGAAACTAACGCATATTTCTTGATGGCAGTTTCTCAAAGAGTTTAAGAAGCTGTGGAAACATAAACACCCTGAAAGTTCATATGCCCTCCATATGTCTCTGTTTATTCAAGTTCACCTGTGACTTCAGATTCAAGGACAAAGTGAACACAAAAACAATGAAATTCTAGAATATTTAACAGTTCAATCCACAAATATGCAACTTTTTCCAGACGGAGGGAAATACTCTATATTTTAAAAATTTAGCTGCGGATCATACTCGAAAGTAGAGAGCAAAAGCAAAAAAAAAAAAAAAGTTTTGATTTGGGATAATTAAAATTACTGGCATAAATATAGTTTCATCCTAATGTTTTTAACACTTTTCCCTTTCTGACATATTAAAAATTATTATTTTTATCACTGAATCGATCACAAACAATTATGGAAACACCTTGCAGCTCTGATCCACGTGTCCCAATTCAATTCCCCTCCCAAAAAGGAAAAGAAACTGGCAGTCTTTGTCTAGTAAATGGCATTATGTAAATCTAGCATGATTTGAAGTATCTACCTCATTTTAGGCATAAGGAACAAACTTGAGTTTGAACCAAATGAATCAGTCTTTACAATTACGATTATTTCAAATTCAGGGTGACCGGTATAGAACATGAGCCTTGACTTTAACAAATAATATAAAAAGCAGTTCTAAAATAATATCTGGATAGATTTCCTGGGATCTACCCTTGTTATTCTCTAATAAGAAGCAGGTGAGTGATAGTACTGAAGCCTGAACTCTAGATCACACAATCAATGTTAAACTCATCCTGTTCAATTGTCAGAACACTTCATACATTACATTTAGGAGCTAGGATGAAATTACTTTGACTATGTAATATTAAAGCATGTTGGAGTGGGAACCCACACATGACACAACGGTTAACACTGTGGTGATGTCTGACACCTGGTGATTAAGGATGGGGATGTGTTTAAGGAACTGTTCATTGCAATCACAATAATTTTGCTGTAAATTGTTTTATCATCTGTCAAACAAATCCAGGCTAATTGCTTCAGCAGGTTACTATTGGTGAAGCCTCTGCTTAAATGGAAGGAATACAGAAGAATATTGAAATAATAAAAATTGCACTCAAATGCTTCCCTGACCACTTCCATTGCCCTTCTAAAAGACAAGAGTGCAACCTAACTGCCACACCTTCATATGCTGTTCTTTAGCAGTCAAGAATGGCAAACTCATTTTCAGTGAGGAAACTCATATCAGTGATAATGCCTGAAGAAAGTTACTATTTTAAGAGCAGCACACACTATTCACTTACACATGGATTTAGAAAAATCTTGATTGGGTGAGAAGATCCTTTACAAAGAGTAGCAATACTTTCCCCTATAATTTACCTTATTGCATCAATGTCCAAAAAACATTCCAAACCTTTAAAAGATTTGAGTAATTACAGTATGATCCAAATCTTGCTTTTGCATAACCACTACTGCATTGTCAATTGGGAAAGAAAAAGTCCCAGATAGAGGGAGCACAGCTGGAAAGCAGCAGAAAAATATGTTTTTCTTGTGTGTTCCATCAAATGGAAAAAAACAGGGTAAGAATTCTACATAAAACCCAGAGTACAGATGTAAAATTGCCAAGGATTCTGGAACAACAGAAAAAACATTTTCTTCTATTTCTTTTTTCCAGAGAAAGTAAGAAAATGGGCAGGAGGAGAGACAATAACAATTAAGCATTTAATTTATAGCACCATTGACAGATATGCTTTGTTATAAATTTACTTTAAATATTTTTGAAATAGCGACTCAAGCTGTAGAACTTTTTGTTGTGCCTATTATATGTTATTTTTGCCTGCTTATAAGAAACAAGCAGGTAAAAAGAGATAGCAAAAAAAATGTGCCATCACCATTGTACCAAAGCAAAGAAAAGTATTTACTTTCAATTTGTGTCCAGAAAGGAAGCACTAATAAAAAAGTGGTGAAGGAATATATAGTATATTTGGCCACATGAAGTTTGTCATCATGAGATTTGTGTTGAGAGAAGAGGGCAAACCATGGAACAGCTAATGACAACTTCAAGATACCTTTTTAGCTGGCTGGAGGTACAGTGCAGATAATATCATAATGGCATGTTCCTCAAGGTATCTTTCATGGTAGTAAGCCCATAGCATATTTTGAAGTGTTCAACTATCATTGTACACACACTCAAAAAATCCCAAGAATGAAAATAGATTTTATATCATTTCAGGGATGGCAAGGTAACACTATGAAATTTATTAGTAATGGAAAAGCATCTGTTTACTTTTAGGAGTGAATGTGTCTTCATTGTGCTGGGTTTTTTTGGCCATTTTCAGGCTGTTTTCTGGGCAGTTTTTTTGGCTGAAAATCAGCCAAAAATGCCCCCCCCAAAAAACGCAAAATGGCCTGAAAACTGGCCCCCAAACCGGTCCAAAAATGCCTTTTTTGGCCTGTTTTTCAGGCTATGTTCTTTGGCCATTTTCAGGCTGTTTTTTGACTGGAAAGTAGCCAAGAAGCCTGAAAAACCACCTGCAAAACGGCCTGAAAACCACCCCCAAACCACCCCGTTTTGGGGTCTTTTGAGGGGGCTGTTTTTTTTGCGATTTTCAGGGTGTTTTTAGGCCATTTTTGGGGTGAAAAATGCCCCCAAAACAGCCTGAAAAAAGGCCCATAAACGGCTGGAAACGACCCAAAAACAGGCGGGGCCAGCCAGTGGTGGGATTAGCCGGTTCACCAAATTGGGCAGTATTTTAAGAACCCGTTCGCCTGAACCGATCCAAACTGGCTGAATCCCACCTCTGGTTCTTTGCCTCTTCACATGCTAGCCTTCTTCATGATATAATGAATTTCACATTTTTATTCTGCAATTGCTCTAATGACTTTCTTGCCTAGGTGTCAACAGATTGATTTAAAATGACAGAGCTTTTACATTAAATCAAATTATTTTAAATATATGATCAACATTATCCAAGTTATAACTATCCAAGCTTAAGTTCTCAATACATTTGTTGCCAGTTACTCAAGCCCATTAAATCCAAGGATTATTTTCTCCTCATTCAGCAAATCAAGCTCTTGGAAAAAATATTGAGATTTATCTATAGCTTTAACGTATTTTTATTTAACTGACATTTCTAATTCTGGTATTTCTATTTAAAACCTAATCTAAAACATGTTTCCCACTGCATTTAAATATACAACCATGCATAAGCAGTAAAATCATCCCTATGAAATGATTAAATGCCAGATGACACATAATACTGGTTTCAGGGGTATAGTCAATATTGATTCCATGAAGAAGTATCTGCTATATAAACAACAATTTCAAGTTACGTGAGTCTAGAGGCCTTGCTTTAAGCTTCCACACTTTTTTAAAATGGAAGCAGCAAGTAGAAACAATTTCATCCAGAAACCTGGGTCATGAATTCATTATTTTATTCTTCCATTTATACCCGCGTTTTGCTTCTACAAAGTCCCAAACCATAAAATAAAAAATGTGGATGCTATGAGTTTGTGCAGCTCCAGTGGAAAATAATCTGACTGTTTAGAAAGAAGCTCTGCTGAATTCAGTTAAGATTTACTCCTATACAAATTACACATAGAATTGCAAACTAAAACACATTTCAATGAAATGTGCAGTTAAAAGATACTGTAACTCCTTATGAGTAATTAAACTGAGAGGAGATAACACAAAGGATAATTGATATTGCATGAGAATGCTGTAAACTGAAAAAAAGCAAAGCAACAATAAATGTATTCTTAAAATCTAAAACATTGTAAAATTAATCTTTGGGAGCCTCAAAGGACAAATTGATTATTTTTAATTAACTTCAGGGCCGCATTTGAATGTATTAGCACTGACTATTATATCAGCTGTACAAAAAAGTTAACAAAGTTTGCTAAAACTGAAACTGTAGATTCTAATAAAGATGCAATCATAAAGTTATAGGATCAGAGAAAATTCATGTTCAAACAAATCAGAATATCACACTTTGCAGATTTATCCATTGAGGGAAATGGTGTTGATACAGTGCTAACTGTATGTAATCCTAAGAGTACAGAACAGGGGGTCAAATTCACATCGACACGGTGTCATCATGTGATATATATGGACTTCCCCCCCCTCGCTAAACCGGGCGTGGGCATGGCCAGCACATGACGCATCTGGCCCGTGGGCCAGGAGTTTGATAGCCCTAGTATAGAACATTTTGACACCATCACTTCCAATCCCTTAAAAACAATCTACAGCGGATTCACAATAATTTCTACTACAGCTTCAACAGAGTAGTAGAATAATATCAAGGATGTCATTAAAGAATGTTCAATCCTCTACCCACAATCTTAGTTCAGATTACGTATATTTAACTCATGACTTAAAAAAGCAAAAACAAATCCAAACTGGCTTTATGAGAGGGGGCTGCCTTTGTTGTAGCCTTCAAATTCTGACTTGATGCTACAGCAGTCAAATGAGATAGTTCAGGATTAAGAGATAAAGCAACAATGTGAGACCATACATATTTTCATTTTTCTTTCTTTCTTTCTTTCTTTCTTTCTTTCTTTCTTTCTTTCTTTCTTTCTTTCTTTCTTTCTTTCTTTCTTTCTCTTTCTTTCTTTCTCTCTTCTTTCTCTCTTTCTTTCTCTCTTCATCCATCCTTCATCCATCTATCCATCCATCCATCAGAAGGCACAGGCCTTTCCCAAAGTTTTTAAAGAATTCACATGTTTTTTAGCAGCATACCCACAACTCTTATTAAAACCAAATATCTGTGCTAATCTCTTAAAGCCAAGAGCCTTACTAAATGTTTCTCTTTCCCTAAAGATAACTGTCTTCCAGCTGGCTTCTTGTTCCAGAATTGAACACTGCATCTCTAAAACACTACACTCATCCCTTCCACATGCCTGCATCACCACCTCCTATGCCAGAAGTTTAATGCACATCTGCAAACAATTAAACAACTAAATGTTAAACAAACATTTAATCCGTTTGTGCTTTTTAAAATAAAAATATTAAGGTATGTGGTGTGTCAAACGCTTTTTTGAATACAGTGGAACCGTATACCAATAATTGTATGAGTTTATCTTAATAAAGTTATTAACCTTGTGACTTCTTGCCTGTGCAGCTTTGAAAATACTAACACTGGATTAGTTCTGAAATACATTTTAAACCGCAATGGGTTTTTGTTCTGATAACTTTAAATTTGGTTATTCTATCTTTCTCGTTTCCCAAGAGAAAAACTCCAAGACAAATATATGAAAAGATTCAAACTGCAAGCATGAAAAGGAAGCTAGTCATGTTTCCATCTAAAGCTAGCCAAAGTTTTGGAGAAGTAGATATGTAATTGCACTTGTTGTCACAATCCAGTGTTAATACGCAATATTCTATCAGATATGTCTATAAATAACTTTGGAATATTAAAAGATTTTCAAGAAAATCATATTGAAAATCATTCTGTAAAATTCCAGTTGTAAAAACTTTGGAAAAGTCTCAGCTGAAATAAGTCTGCTTTGAATCTTTTCCGGAACATGGAACCCTCTAGGTTACTAATAGTAAACTAAAATAGAGGAGACTGAGTGAATGATTGAAAAAAAAAATACTTTAATTCCAATTTTAACCAAAAACCACAAGGCAGCAGAAATAATTATTCTGTATGTTTACAATACCAATTAGGCCAGGATTATGCATTCTGCATCTGAACTTCAAAAATATATGGCTAACAGAAAAAAGAACAGGAAAGGCATGAAAAACTCCAGTTTGATTTTTGCAATAGACATATAGTATATTCAGTTAGAAGTAACAAATTTGATGAATTGGGGTATAAAAGGGAAACAGATTGAAATCAGAAGAAATAAACAAAATAAAGAGGAAGAAATATGCTTTGCATATTTGCTTACACATTAGAATCTTAAAATAGAGCTGGAAGGGACCTTGGAGGTCTTCTAGGCCAGCCCCCTACTCAAGCAGGACACCCTATACCATTTCAGAAAAGTGATTGTCTAATCTCTTCTTAAAAACCTCCAGTGAAGAAGCCTACAACTTCTAAAGGCAAATTGGTTAATTGTTCTCACTGTTAGGAAGTTTCTCCTTAATTCCAGGTTGCTTCTCTCCTTGATTAGTTTCCAATTAGTTTAGTTAAAGCAGAACCTCTATCTCAGAGTTTGAATCTGTCTGTACTGTAAACTTACATTATATTTCAACGAATTATTATCAATCTATCAAATCATATTTTTCTAAACAAATTTCATTAAAAAAAGTTATAGTCCTGCCGTAGGCATAAAGCCAGCTGGGTAATTTTGGTCAATCTCTCTCAGGCCTGGGAAGGAGGCAATAATGAATTTTGAAAAACTTTGCCAAGAAAATTGCAGGAACTAGTCCATGCAGTCACCAAGAATCAACACTGAATTAAAGGCATATGCACGTACACACAAACTCTTTGAATTCCACCCATTGACGGAAGTTCCATAAACAAATAATGTTTACAAAAATAGTTTTTCTTAATAAATAATGTTTGTTTGCTTTGGAGCTGACACTGTTGATTTTTAATCCTGACTTCATATGCTTTTGGAATGTAGATGTCCTGGAGGAACAGCAAAAGATAAATCTGACAGTGAAATATGCCATCTGGATGATATTCTAATTCACGGACCTCAAAAAGATAGTCACAAAAGGGATATAGAATCTGGTATCTTGTAGCACAGTGAAACTGCCTCTCCCTCAAATATCATTAAAGCCATTATCTTATATGCAGCTCTTCATACTCATCATTTAGATCTAGAAATATATTGACTAGCTTAGTCTTAGCTCAGTACTGACATGCAATACCAGACTGTAAATTGTTTGTATGGAGTTATATAATGAAGTCCTAAAATGGACCTCAAATCTATACACAGAGCAATTGTTAAACCATGGTTATTTATCCATGGTTCACTGAATAAACCATAGCTGGTTGCACACACATTAAGCCAGAATCATATCCTACTTGGGAAATCCTAATGGAACAAGACACCCTCTCTGAAGCACTTCAGAACTGGAAAGTGGAAAGCGGAAAAAGACACACACCTCACTGCGATTGTCAGGATTTCTGGCTTTCCATTCCCCCTCTAACTTCCGTTTTGACATTACCCTAGAAAAACTACAGAGACATAATGTATATACTAGTACTTAGAATAACCTTCACCTCTGCTCAGATTAAACATAATGAATAAATTAAAGCCATGGAAGGAAAAAGCCTATGTATCACTTCCGCACCAGGGTTTCTCTCTAGTGCTCTACTTTATTGGAGGAATTGACAGAGGAAAACCACCATTAAAGAGGAAACCATTGCCCTGAAAGTCTCAAAGGTTTTTTGTTTTGTTTTTTCAAGAGGCAACGGGACTTTCTGGGGGTATTTTTTGAAGACTTTCGCTTCTCATCCAAGAAGCTTCTTTAGCTCAGAGCTGAAGAAGCTTCTTGGCTGAGGAGCTAAACGTCTTAAAGAAAAACCAGAAAGCCCTGTTGCCTCTTGGGAAAAAAAAGTACTTTTGGGACAACTATGACCTGGATGACTGAGAATCTCCAGACATTGCCCTGAATTCCTCTCTTTTTCACAATCCACAGCTGATAAATCTGCTTGCTGAAAGGGCAAGATCATTTGGCTGTCTGCCTGCTGGAAGACCCTTCAAAAGTTGGGAGATTAAATAAATAGGACCCACTTCTTTTCTCTCTCCTTTCTAGATTACCCTTTGGTGGTTGGGCTCCTGAAACTTGGTTCTCTCCCCACACACACACACACACACACACACACATCAGCTTCTGTGATGTATCAAATCGAAATCTTAGCCTACGCGCTGTCTATCACGACTATCCTCAGGCAGGAAAGCTTTCTGACGCACAGCCTAAATCACAGCGGGTTGCCATTCCCTTCAGTGGTTGTTTTCCCCACTCAGAAAAGCGGAGAGGAAGCGGAGCGACCACTTTCCCTCGGGCCAAGGCTCTTGAGGGAGGCTGGGCTTACCCTGTCCCCGCGCGGTTAAAAGGCTAAGCTTTTCCAAACTTTGGGCCTCGCCCCACAAGTCCACCAACATTTCCCCGGCCGGGGCTTTCCCAGAAATAGCGTTCTTACACCCGACACCGCCTTCTTTCTTCCTTCCTCCCTCCCCGCCATCACCCCGTGGGCGCGTTTCCAAGCGTTACCTGCAGAAACCACCGTGCTCGCCTCGTCCGCTCTCCGGCCTTTTACCTGAAAATTAAGTTAAGCAGGAGTGTATTATTATCATTATTATTATTATTAACATTGCAAGGTTGCAGCCGGCTGGGCGGATGGAGTCCTTCCCCAAGCCCCGCCGTTTCTCCGCTGCGCCTACCGGGCTATATTAAAGCGTCGCCGGCGCGCGATTCTTAATACAATTCTTACTACACTGCCATGCAGGGGTTTGCAGAAGCCATGCAGGGGATGATGGCCTTGGAGGGGATCCTCTAAACACGCTCGCCTGGGGAGAGACGCGGGGGGGGGATGTCTTACTGCTAGGCGGGCACGTATAGGATCGCGCGGCGAGGCGCACTCTGCGCGCAAGGGCCAGGGATTGGGTGAGAGGGGGGTGAGGAAGAGGGTGCATGTCACGGTTCAGCGGGAGACGGGTCAGAGCTTGTCGGCAAGCAGCGAAGCAGGGGAGCTGGGGAAGCGTGGGAGCAGCAACAGCTCCGGGGACGGCAGAGGCTAAGACGCAACCAAATTGCTTGAGTCTGGAGACACGACGGTCGCAACGTACAAAGGAATCCCACAGGTTGAAGAACCCTGAGCCTGTCCCTTGACCGGGGAAAAGGAGCGGCGTCCGCGCCTAAGAACAAGCAACGCGACTCCGCGCTTTCTAGAACAGACCCTGGGCGGCACTTCTGGTCCCGCCCTCCCTTTGCTGATGCACTTGGCGTTCTGCGCTCCTATTGAGCGGTTGCCACGTCGAAGCCCCGCCTTCTCGCTCTCTCAACCCTCCCCCTCCCCCCCACCCGACAACAACCCGCGCTCCTTGGCACAAAACGGTAGGAAAGACTGAGGCGATACCGTAATTCTTCCAAGAGCTGCACACCCTCAACTTTCGAAACAAGCTGGGAACACGGTCCCATCATCTCGCCTCCTTTTGCTCTTATCTACTAATGGGTACCTTTACTTTACAACACGGTGATGGTTCATGCCTAAGAAGTAAGAACTCTATCAACAACAGACTTTTCTGCGGAAGAAATGGCGAGAAAGAACCAGTGGAAATCTGCGGAGTAGGCCCATGTGTTTGGGTTCAAGTATGGTCCTAATTTAAGCATGACTTATTGAATGAGCTTTTGTCCACATCAGTCTAAAGCAGGGGTTTCCAACCTTGGCAGATTTAAGACTTGTGGACTTCAACTCCCAGAGTTCAGCTATGC
>JANHGC010005466.1:50637-64459 GCA_027560395.1 Boaedon fuliginosus | reverse complement strand
ACTGCTTGGGGAGTGTTGTAAAGCTCTGATAAGCAGTATATAAAATCTGAATGCTATTGCTATCCATGTTGTAAGCCGCCCAGAGTCCTTCGGGAGTTGGGCGGCATAAAAAATGTAATAATAAATAAATAAAAGTTAGCTATTATAAATCATAAAGAGATATATTGGTAGATCCTAATCTACTTGCTGCACAGGATAATACCACCGTTCACTTTTGCTTCCTATTTCCGACTGAAAATATGCCTAAGTGATATTGCCAACATTTGCACATAAGCATTTTCTTTTAAAAGAAAGAGGTCTGAATATGAAGGAAAGTGAATAGCAGAAGAGTAATGAGCTGACTTGTCTAGTTTAATAATTGTTTTCTGATGTGGTCATGACATCATATGTGTTCCTATCAGTATGGGAGTGATCTAGATATTTACTCGAGGCCATTTGTACCCTTTCACATCAACTGAAAATAACAGAGTTTAAAAGAAAGGTGGGGTTGTTTTGACTTCCTGGAATTTCCTGATACTTCTGAATTCTGGAGGAAGTTAAGGGGATTTAACGAACCATCGTTCCAACCATGAGGCTGCTTGGTACTCTTTAACCACTTGATGGCACCCTTTGATTTAGGACGTCACTCATTAGGCAGGAGGAAAAACACTCTGTGGTGTGGCTGCAGTAGCTGTAATGGAATAACATGTAAGAACTAAAGGTATCTGGTTAATGTGGAGATGAAATGAATGGAACAGCAAGGCTAAGCTTTCCTGACCCTCCGTGAGAGAATAGATGAAAAAAAAGAAGGGGGGAAGAATAAGATATTGTGCCAAAGGGAGATGATGAAATCCGAGATCCACACACATAATCTCTGGCTCAGCCTCTGAAATGTTAATCCCTGGGTAGAATTATTTTGAACTGTAGATTGCAATTTATCATCAAAATGGCAGTGTGTCGAAAAATACTTCTTGCATGGGTGATGTTCAGAGCTAGCCAATTTTAATATAAAATAGTTTGCTGTTTAACGTTTAATAACAGCTCCTTAAACTTGGGGGGAAATTTTTTTCTTGTTTTTCCTGATGCTGAGGCTGCCTTCTAACCAGACGTTTTGGGGTTTTGAAAAATTTTGTCCTCAAAACTTCTAAGTACATTATTCTTTCGGTTCTGTTCATCTCTAATTTTGAAAGTAAATATGCATTACTTTGGGAAAACATTTTCACTTCAAGCGGAACAATATTGTCCTCATATCCATGGCTGTAAACAGGAACAAAAACTTTATAAGATGTTAAGAGTATATTCTTTATCATATTTCGGCTCTTTATAAATCATTGTGAGATTATTATTATGGTTTGCAGAAAATAGATATAGAAAATTAGACTAGATTTGACTTTTCTAGACTTTGACATTCCTAGTCAGTGGCTTAAGGCAATTTATAATGGAGCAAAATCACTAAAACAGAGTTAATAAATGTAATTTAAATGAAAGCTTTAAAAAACAGAATGAAGAAGTAAAACCTTCCATCTCAGAATTTTAAAACTTTTAATAGCTAAGTAGAATAAATGTTTTTACTGCATGCCTGAAAGGCATCAAGAACTAGTGTTATTCAAAGAATTCTTACTGAGTATTTTTCTATATTTCTTATAGGTAGCTTTAGTGCTTCTTACCAGTATGTGCATATCCATTTTTTATTTGACTGTTTTGTAAATATTTAAAACAATATAAAATATTTGCTGGGCAAAATTATATATTCTCAGATATACTGTGCATATTATACATATGAATTATGTCATCCATCTTAATAGACAAATTACATGTGACATGGCAGGTCTATAATCTATCCATATTTCCATTTTTATTTAAAATCAAACTCCCATTTTTTCTGTCACCACTTTTTCTCAAATTTGTGCCTTGCATTGTGTGGGGTAGCCAAGCAGATACCTGGGTATATCCTATGTGATGTTTAGGTTGGGCCTGAAGCCAACTAATTTCAAGTGCGAGAAGAAAAGTAGGTTCTGCTAAAATATCTGTATCTGATTTACATTGCAACACATTTATGGTTTTTATTGTTTTAAACGTTTTATATTGTATTTTATGGAATGCCTGTTAGCCACCTAGAGTCACTTCAGTAAAATGGGCGGGATAGAAGTTTAATAAATAAACTAATTAAATAAATAATACCAAATGTATTGACATAGTTTTTTGCAGTTTCAGTGGGACAAGTTTTCTGATGAGATTTATTGGAGCAAATAGTTTAACTTTACCATTTGTGTAAACTTTTTTTTCACTGTGACATCCAAAACTGAGTGGAACTCTAGACATTTGAAGGGATTGTTGATGAAGAACAATACATGCCAGATAACCAAGCTTTTGCTTAACTGGGTTTCCTGTCAGCTTTTAATTCTGACAGGACTAATTAGCACTTAGCAGTTGTTTATCTGATAACTGCTAAATACTTGATGAATGCTGATGACTTGGGGGGAGGCAAGAGGCAAATAGATCTGCAGTTGCAAGACAGACTCCCAAATTTGGGGATTCAGAAAAGATAGTTATTTATAAAGGCTTTATTCTTGAAGGAAGCTATTGATTCTTATAGAAACATTTGGTGGACATGAACTTTTAGGGATTTTTTGACAAAATATCTTTAGATGCTAGATGATGGATTTTAGATACAGGGTAGCTCATAAATTCACATAATGTATGGGTACTATTTTTAATATAAATATCCTGCAGTATTGAACACTCTTTATAGAATTAATATCAGTGCTTCAAATTATAGCAAGGAATAAAGAAGTATGTTTTCCTTAATACATGATTTTAAAATATCAAATTCAGATTTCTCTTTCATGCTATGGCTTTTTCCTTTTTGGGTATTATGTTGGTAAGTTAGCATCCATAATGAAATGGTTGAAAGCTCTTTTTTATAGATGGGTCAATCAGAAGTAAGTTGGTTAACATTCTAAATAGGTGTCTATTTTTATTTCATCCTGTGTATTGTGGATACAATTTCTAGTGTCTGTTGGAATCAGGTATTGGAGTTCCCAGTAATTTGAATGAATCTGAATCAAGTTCATGGATAATTATACAGATAATTCATTTCCTATTTCTATTAACCCAGTCCTCTGTGTGATTTCAGAAGCAAAATAAAAAATGTCTGAATTTTTTTAAGTATCAGTAGAGCTACTTTGGACCCAGATTTTTCCTGTATTAATGTTATTTCTTCATATGATTGTTTTCCTTCCCCACCCCACCCCCCTTACATTTTAAATAGAAATTCTTACTTTTGATTTACTCTATGTAATTTATATTACAGCCTCAATGTGATTTATAGTAATTGAAAGCAATATTTAAATAAAGTTTCCTCTAGGACAAACGTGACCTCTTGGACCCTTTGGGTATAGCCTTCTAACCAGTAATTGATTGATTCTGAACCATGAAGCCATTGTAAACTCTTAGCATCCACAGATTTTCTCTATGATGATCTGACTCTAGTCTGGTCTCTCAGGCCTTCTAAAAGTGCACACACCCCTCCCATCACTGTAACTTGAGTCCATCCATCTTGATACTGGACATCCTCTTCTACACATTTTTTCCATCTTTCCAAGCATTAGAGCCTTCTCCAGACTTCTCAAAATCTAAAGTCGTACAATTTGAGCCTGGTCATTTGTGCCTTAAGGGAAGGTTCTTTTTTTAATTTGATTGATGATTCATTTGTTGGTTTTCTTGGCTGTCCATGGTATTCTCAGGAGTCTTCTCCAACTCCTACATCAAAAAATGTCATTATTTTTCTTATACTGCTCCTTCAAAGTCCAATATTTGCGCTCAGAGTTGTCACAGGGAATACCACCGCTTTCACAATTCTGCTCTTTCTACCAATAATAAGGAAGTGGTTTTTTGCCTTCAAGACATTGGCAAACTTCTTAGTTTGCCCTGATATTTCCCTGAGGTCCCCTATTCAAGTAATAACCAAATCTGACCTTGCTTAACTTACTTACTGAATTTACTTAACAATGACAGTCATAATAATATTTTATACAAGAACAATAAGCATTATTTTTAAGCTGTGATATGTATGACCTGGTTAGAAGAATAAATATCATGCATACTTCAGACCCAGATACAAAATTTAAAAACATGTCTCTGTATTTTTTTTATATACATAGCAAACTGGGCTACGGAACAAGAATAGTATTTGTATATTAGAATATTAGTCTTTAAAGTCAGAAGGAGAAATGTTCCCAATAGCTAAGTCAGTAAAAAGAAATAAAAGTCGCATAAAATAAGGTGCTAAATACATTAGTTGAATGTGTTTTTCTCACTTCAAAGCATGCTTCAGATGCTAATTAATAGGTGCTTAAACATTTACACAACATTTGGTTAAAATAGAATAGGTAGAAAATTATATTTTCCCCATGATCAAACTTTTGATTTGAGTGGTAAGAAAATGTAATGACATTCTTCAACTTACTGCACCAAAAACAATAATCATGGACCTTACGATTCTATGTTTTAGAAATAGGGGAAACAATTCAACTGTATTTTGAAGTTAATTGTAAAAAAAATTGCCCCAATTTTATCAGTTAATTGCAGGTGGTTTTTCTGAAAATGGTTTCCTTATTGGCTGGTGAGGAGAGGGCTGTTTACCTGTACCAACAGATTCTGGCTTTGCAATTCCTCCTCCCAGAAGGTTTTCTTGGTGCTGAACGTCACGTAATTTTCATGCTCTGGTGTTTTAGTGCTGTTATTTACAGTTTTAATATCTGTTGCTATGATTTTAGTAACTATTGAATTGCATTTTATTAATTTGGAATGGTGTAGCCTACTCTGGGTCATTTTAAGGTGAACTGCACCCCATCACAATTTGAGAATAAATAATAAATAAAATGCGATGTTGTGCACTCTCCCACAGTTTCTGTATTTACTGAGTGACTATAAACACACTAATCCAGCATTCATTCTCTGGCACGTATATGGGCCTTTTGGACTGCAGATTTGTTTATTATTGTGTGTTTATTTGATTGACATACTGTACATGCCAAGGCGCCTTACCTGTTTTTATTGTAAGTTGTCTTCCAGCAACCCAAACTGGCCCCAATAAATTAGCTGTGACAGGCACTTATAGGGCTCTGTTAAGGTTTCATAGCAAGGAGGTAGACACTAGATAAAAAAAAATTCTGAACCAGAAGAGCTTGCAATCTTCTGAAACAGGTTGTTGAGTTTTTGAGTTTCTGTATATGCATTTGATTTTATAAAAATTAGTCTAATTGCTGCATAAGCCTGATTATATTTCAGTTAGTCTGGATTAACATTGGCTTACAATTACTACATCCAAGGCATTATTATTAGAGATCTGTATGTCTAGTTTTGAGCTATGCCTATTGTGATAACTAATTAAAATGCTGCAGATGATCTGCCTGAGCCAATTTAAGGACAAGAGCATGAATTTCCAGTTATGTGAACTAGAGAATGACAATTTCTTAACATGCTAGTTGCATTGAAAACAGTTAAGTCTTAGGTAGCTAGAATCAATTTGCAACTTATTTTTACTCACTTTGAGGACTCCAAAACTTGAATTTTTTTTTCTTTAGGCCTATTTCTACAATTGATTTGCTATTAGTTTCACTGGTGACATGATGAACCAAGAATAATAAATGCTCATTTATTTAGTCCAAGACATGTATAAACTAGAGATGAAGAGAGAATATGCCAGTGGTTTCCTTGCTTTATCTTGAGAACAGCTTGAGGACTTAAGCGGAAGTCAGCTATAGTTGCAGCACTGATTTGGGGTTTTTTAGTCTTTGTGTTTTGTTACATACCGTGATTCTTCTGTTCCAGTCTTTGAGATCTGGTGTCAATCAACTGCTCTGTGATTGGTTAGTTATTGTATGGAAAGCACCTTAGACAGAGAGTAACAATTAAGGAAACGTTCTACTTTAGTTTTCATGTATTCATTTCATGTTTTAAAATATACATTCTCTAGAAGGAACCTAAAAATCCTGGTAGTTATTTGTTCCATTTATTCCAATATGCCTATAACTCTTCATTGCAGATATCTTTATACATACTGGAAATCTCACTACAAGCTAAGAATCACCTAAATGTGGCTCTTAGCGTATGTTTCTCTAGGTCTCAATCATGTCTGTACATCAGATTGTTTATCCATAGCACATGTGCTATGTAATGTAGATCTTAAACTGCCAGGCTAACTAAAATGTTGAAGATTTATTTTCTGCCTTCCTTGAAGAGGACTGCAGTGCCACATCCTTTATTCATTAAATCAGGGGTCCCCAACCCTCAGGCCGCAGTCCACTACTGGGCTGTGGCCTGTTCGGAACCGGGCTCCGGAAGTGACAGCCAAATGTGTGCATGAATCTCCACTTGTATGTGCAGTATGCAGGCAAGTACCTGCTGCTTGCACAAATGGAGCTGCCCCCGTGTGCTGCTCACATGGACCCATCCTCTCTCCCCCCACCGCCAGTCCTCAAAGCAGGAAAGGTTAGAGACCACTGCATTAGATATGTTGCCCCATCCTTTATTATCATCATTAGGCAAGCTGACCAGTGATTATGAGAGCTGAACATAAAATGTAAGATCCTTAATGTGAGATTCAGTTTGCTACTTTTTCTGCATGCAGAAATCCATTGAATCTGCTATCCTTGATATCATCTTGGTGCAGTACAGCTATGTAACATTTCAGATCTTCTCATCAAAGCGTTTTAGATGCATACAACATCATAATTAAAGCCTTTGTTATTTTCCTTGTAGAATATAATTTTATGTATAGGGTGTGGGGTTGTATTTGAGGAATTATGAATTATGAGGTGAAAAGGTTGGCTTGGTAATTTGTGAAGTACTCTCTGTGCAAGGATTTTTTAATTATTATTTTCTCTTAAGGAGGGTAGCCTCGGGCAAGGATAATAGCTACTTACTAGTTGCTCCGGTCTCTCCTCTCATTCATTTCACAGGAAGTTTCTACAACTATTTTTGGCTTTGTTCTATACAAAGAAAAGTCATCTCTTTCTCTCACCACTCCATCTCAGCAATAAGCAGCCAGTAGAAACCGAGGCTAAAATTGGCATTCTGCATTTCCTAGGATCATCTACAATTTCATAAAGATCTTACACTGAATAATTGCACAAGTCCTAATCAGGTTGGCTTCTAAAGTAATGAGCCTGCATAGGCCTGAAGGGTTTGGAGGATGATTGCATTCAATCAATATCACAGTTACAGTTTTGTTGGTCACAACGTGTTCTTTTCCATCGTGTGAAGCACCCATCTGTGTGGGCTTGGTGGCTCTACAGCAGATGCATGCCTGACATCCTGACATGTTTGAGGGTTCCTTGGCAGCTAGGAAGGTTGGGAGTGTCTGGGCAAGTAATTGTTTTGTTTATTTTGGAGATAGGAATAATGGGAGGTGTCAAGAGGCAACGTTCTATAGTCTCCCTGAGGAGACATGTGTCATATTTGAACCGTAGCTGTCCTCCACCCTCTCTCCCACCAGCTAGTTTTAATCTAGTATTAAGGTGAAATGGCATTTTGAAAAAGAATGGAAGGAGGGAAGAAAGTGATGAGAATACCCAGAGCAGAAGTATAGGATTCCTCAGTCCCACTTTGCTGCAGAACGACATGATAGCTGAACTGATGCATCACTATATTTGTAATTATCCCTAGCTCATTATGATCTGAGTTGGATCAAGTCAAAACATAGCTATATGGTGCTATCCAGTAAAGTGAGTGGTCAGGGCAGGGGATGAAATCCAGATTTCCAGCCGGCTTCTGTTCCCCCTTCCCTGTTAAGAGAGAACCTTTGGATTCACCCTCAGGACAGCTGCTAAGGGACCCATCTAAAGGGACACTAAGACCCTACTAGATTTGCTTCACTACCTGAGTCTTTTCTCTGCTTTTTGAAGTTTAAGAAAGCATACAAACACCAATTGGTATTAAAAATTAGTACCAAGGATTCCTCACTGAGAGGTTGATGTTGCTAAGCAAACGCAGGTGTTTAAAAGCTTGCATGCACTTTTGCAAAAACAAGAAATAAAAAAAAAGAATGTTGCTTTACATTTGGCATCAATGTGTTCTGCGTCCCTTAAAAACCTTTCAGTGAGGGATCCTTGGTGCTCTCTGATCTTGATTGTTTTCTTGCAGACATTTCATTACCCAAACTAGGTAACATCATCAGTGCCAATCTTGATGATTTTTACCTAGTTTGGGTAGTGAAACATCTGCAAGAAAACAACCAAGCTCAAGAGAGCACCCCTCATTTCAACCTTGTGCTACAAATATTCTCCTTTATTGAAACCTCAAAGGATTTTGCACAGTACACATAAAACAAAAAAGAAAAGAACATAATATAATAAATAACTAAATGCAACAGTACCAAAATCAAAAATAACTCTAAAAAACAAACTTAAAAATGCCAAATTACAATGATTGAGTTGGACACCATACTTTTAAGTGTCCATTATATTCAGATAGCAAAAACTCTCAGTGCATCTTTGTTGATTACTTTATATTATCTAAAGTTGCAAAATAATGAATTGACAATTTTACGTAAATATTTACTAAATATGGTGACTACATCTGTCTTAAATATTTGACCATAAGAAATCATTTTTTCTTCATTTTAGGAAACATGGCATTTGTTGTCTGAATTTAGTGCCTATTAAGGGCAAATATGGTTATAAGTAACAAACTTTTAAATGTTTGAATAAGCAAGCTTCGTACAATGGAATAAGACTAAAAAAATTACTAGCCTACAAAAATATTTTAGACAAAATTGCTACTCTGCTTGACAAATTGATGAAAACATGAAAAAGTCTTAAATCCATAAAACTCCCCCTTCCAAATCCAATTTTAATTTAATTGTACCTTTTGTGACATTTTTGAGTGTAGAATATTGTTCCCAAAGAGGGGTGATGGACTCTTTTAAATTTATAAAATTGACCTCACCTTAAATTTATAAAATTGACCCCACCAGCAATTTTTATCATAGGTAACAAAACAACTAGTTACTTGGCCTGTCTTCTGATACTACTGTTAAAGCAATATACAAAGCCTCTCTCACATATAAGCACTCAAAGGATGTGTAAGGGTTAGGGTGAATATATACTATTAATACTCCCCCAAATTCATTTCTTCTTTTGATACATTTGGAATATATTATATGGGACACCATATACCTATACATATTTGAGGAGCTTTGAATTAACATTCCACTGACTGTTACTGATATCAGGAAAAGTGGAAATCAGCCTGAGTATCAGCCTCAATCAGTATTGAGTATCTCCTGTTATATATTACAGGATGAACCTATACTGATAGATCAACTATGGACGTTCACACCATAGTTGGCAAAGGCTCTTAGCCCAATCTATTTTATGTGAGGTAAAATGAAGCTGAATGATTTATATGAGATCACCAGAACTTTCTTGATTCCAATAGTTCAACAATGCGTATTAAACTGATGAGAACAAAGAAACCATGTGTGAGAAAACAGAAGTAGTTTTGGGTGAAAGATTATATAGTCCATCCTGACATTGAAAAAGTTCTGCTCCATGACGGCAGGAGCATGTTCCCAACACTCGGCAAGGAAAGTATTTTGTGCTGGCCACCTCAGTAATCCTAGAAGCCTTGCAAACTATATCTATAAAAAAGAAGTGTGAGTGTGTGGGTTTGTGGGTATGTCCCAAATAGGCTCTTCCATGCCAGTATGAATCTGGCCCAGACTTGCCAGGAATATACGTTGCACTCCGGAGACGAGCACTGGGAGGGGGGTCATGAATGCCTTTGGGGATCTGCACCCCCAAAAAAGGGTGCCAAACTGCACATTCCCACCCACATTTCATTACCAAGCTCTATTGCACATGTGCAGAGGGCTCCAGGCAAAGCATGCAAATCAGACTCTCTCCAGCCAATAGAGGCTAGGCATGCAAATCGAGCAAACACTGGGAGTTATAGCCTGCAGCATTAGGAAGGAAGATGGAGGAGAAGAGAAGTGATGGAGGAGGAATAATGGGGGGGAATGAAGGAACACAGAGGGGGGAGATAAAGAAGGAGAGAGGGAGGGAGGGAGAAAGGAAGGAGGAACGAGGGAAGGAAGATGGCGGGAAGAGAAGGGAGGGAGGGAGGAGGAAGGAAGGGAGATGGCAGTCCCATAAAAAATTATCTGGGCAACGCCAGGTAATCAGCTAGTGTAGTATAAACAAGTACAAAGCCACAGTAGCCATATGCAGCATCTGAAACCTAGCCATTGCAGATAATTATCAGAAACCCAGTCAGATTGTAGTTGTGTCACGAAGTGTAGCTCTATATTGCACCATATTCTTGAGCATAATTCTGCCCATAATTTTGTAAAAGGCAAAACAGAAATACATAGTGCAAATTGTGCAAAGAATACCTGAAATAGGTATACTTTGCACAGTTTTCACACACATTGGAGTATATAGATTATCCCCATTCCAGGGAAATGTTATGTGTAATGCTAAATAATTATTTGTTTTAAAAACAGATAAAGGGGATTGTGATTCTTTGCCTTTGAGAAGTGGAACAAGGCTAAACGTCAAGATACTTTATGAATTCCATAAGCGTAATGCTACAAATGTGAGCTATAGATTTTTTTATGATGCTGCAGTAACTGAATACACTACAGAGTTGCATTGATATTCATCATTGACCATCTTCCCTCTTGAAGAATTTATATTCATTAATGGCATCTTACTATAATACCTTTATGCTAGGAATGATATTTCAAAATGCTGAATAGGAAGAAACATCATTTGATCTTCTTTTAAATCCAGAAAAACTAATTCAATGTAATATTATTTTAATATTCAAATTTTCAATCAGTTGCAATATAAAAAGACAAATACATTAACACTTTTATCAACAGAATTTTAGTTTTAGCCAGCATACCCCATGAAGTACTTCCTTCCCATGAACTTTATACAGAACATGTCTTAGCCAAAATAAATAAAAGAAGGAATGCTTTGTTAATCATCCATAACTAATTTGTGTGCACAGTGGAAAGAAAATTCAATCAGTTTGGGATGGAACTTTTTAACTAGAAACTGCAAATTAAAATGAAACAAAGACGGACAAATAAAATACTGTCTTTTTCATGTTTCTAGAATTGTGTTATACTGCAGCAAAAAGTGGAATTTTGCGGGGGATATTATCATTTTACAGCATGGATTCAAGAATAATATTTTCCTCCAAATACTGTAAACTGCTGTTGACTATTTCTACAATTAATGAAGCAGATAAAAAGGACTTATTTAGACAATGTATTTCAAGCTATTCCTTTTTATGCTTAGAATATATTTGAAAGCAGAGTTGTGTTGGGGAAAAAAGGATTTTTAAATTATTGTTTTCTCAAATATTGCTATTGTATTGTGAGAAAAAAATAATTACTGTACTTCTGATGAAAAAAAACTCCACCTTACTAGTTCAAAAATAAATGTTTATTGCTAGAAGAGCTATGTTCCAATTGTAATTCAGGCGATGCTTTTTCTGATATAAGTAATTTTAGAAAGGTTTAGAAATATAGGCATAAGTAATATGTTGTGTCTGTGTGCTTTGGAATCTGATCTTTGCTAAGGTGATAAATAAGTGCATTTATAATAGACCGTTGCGCTTTTCACTTAAATGTATAAGGCACAACTATGAAGATGTGTTACATGCAGAAACATGCATTTATCAAGCTTAATCCTCACAAGATTCTAGATTTTGTAGTTATTTATTCCTCCTGTGGTGATAACTGCATTATATATCCAATTCAAATTTTACACTTGGTGTTAACTGCGTGCTGTGTATTGCACAAAGTTTCAAAAGCCATGGGTGGTGTCATTAACATGATATTGTGTAAGACCCAACTAGTTTGGATTTCTTTCACTCAGCAACCGTTTGCGTAACTCCTCAGTCAGAGATGTTGCAATTCCAGAAACTTGTCCTTTTACATATGGACATTTACCTCTGAATTTGTCACTGAATATTCATATAAAATATGTCATAAGGTTGGTTTTTCAGAACTCTGGTCATATTATACTATAATATTGGGAAGTTACAGAACTGGGAAAAGCCAAAACATGAACTGCCTTCCTGATGTTGTCCAGTGTTTTGTTTTCCAAATCAGATATGTATAATAATTCAAGCATCGGAGGAAATAATACAATCGTCACTACCATCACCGCCATGCTTGATTCTCAATATATTTACAAAACTCTCTTTTCCACCTTTAGGATGTTTGATTATTATCTTTGGATTTATTCTGCATTTCAAGGAGTTGCATGGGATCAGTCATAAGGAAAGGGTTACTCTCGAAGTGCTTCTTATGATAGTGATAGCAAAAGAATTGCTCTGTATTGTGTACTGACAAGTAATGTGTTTATGCAGTACCAACACAAATCACAGTGCAATATAGACAAATGAGTTATACTACAAATAGTACAACCATCAATTAGCCACAGATTTACCATCATTTAAGGAATGTTGTTCTTTCAACTTCAGTTCCTTGGGGATCTTGATTTTTGATGAATAGACTATAAAGAACCTGACAAAGGGAGGAAGCAGACTGAAATCTTGGAGGAACTGGAGAATACAAATGAGTTCTGCCTTCTGTGATAGTACCATTTGTAAAAACCATATCAACTAAAGTTTGATCACCCTCAGTGTCCAGCTTTGGTATCTTTCCCATTCTTCAGATTGGGGGGTGGAGAGGCTAGTTTTGAGGGAAGAATGTACAGAGAAAAAAACCCCCTAAAACTCTAGGGAAAACTGGGTTGGAGAGAGTTGTTGAAGAGAACAAAGTAGAGATGGAAGTGCCACCCATCACTAGGTACTAGGTATTAGGGGACATATAGCCCTCTCCTAGTTCTAGGTACCACTAGGTACATGCTACTAGGTATTAGGGGAGATATAGCCCTCTCCTAATTCTACCAAATGAAAGGTAGAATGGAGAGTCCCAGAATTTGGGGGGAGGGTATCAGAGTAAGGGTGTATTAGGAATAAACTGTAGTAATGTAGAAAACATAAATGCATATTTATACTTCTAAAATACCGAAGATGTAGGTGGAATGATTCAAATGTTTTGATAATATCTTGATCTGGCCTTGGGATTGTAATTAGAAACAAGTACAGAATTGCTCTTGACGCTTCAGATATATTCAGGTGTTAAAGAAACTTTTATCAAGAAAAGGATAGAAGGCAAATCAGCCAACATTTGGTTATTTAATTTCTCAGATGTTCTGATATCTCCTGTAGCATTTGGACCAGCTGGTTGCCCCCTCTCCCTTTTTCACATCATCATCACTTTCCGTACCATTTGAAGCAGCCTCTGACTTAGTTCTTGGGCAAGTAAAATGCTCCTGTTCTGCTGAAAGGAAAGACATCCAAGGTTTGGCCTACCATAGGAAAGAGAAATCTGGGGTGGCACTCACCATTCTGGATTGGGTCCATAAGTGGTCTCTTGTCTGAGTGGGTTGCAAAAGTATTAGTGTGTGCTGCTTTTGCATATATCATTCCAATAAGCAGAGCAGCATTTCCTAAAAGTATGGTCCTAGGAGCTGTGAGGCTCCGCCCAAGACCCTCTTGGGGTTCACAAAATCAAAATAATTTGCCAGCTTATTTTGAAAACTAATGCCATATAATCCTATCAAGCAATTGTGAGAAGACGTAGCGACAATGAATGTGTCAATTGTAATTTTTAATATGGTAGATATCAGTAAAGCTATTTTAGGGTCCTCTGTAATTTTTAAAAGTGGGAAGGGGTCTTGAGAGAAAAAGTGAAACTTGATGTAGTGGAGGGGCACCTTGGCCAAAAGCATGTATTGCATAGATAGTATTC
>JANHGC010005466.1:28271-41517 GCA_027560395.1 Boaedon fuliginosus | reverse complement strand
AGCTTGGTCGTATTTCGCAAGGCCGTGAAGACCTGGCTTTGCCGACAAGCATGGACTTGATCACCTGTCCTTCCCCCACCCTCTAGTGTCTGATTGAGTGAGTGAATGAGTTTTTGATTTTATTGTACAGCTATTGTTTTATTGTATTGTGTGGCCGCCTCGAGTTCCCCTTTTGGGTGAAGAGAGACGGGATATAAATCAATCAATCAATCAAACAAACAAACAAACAAATAAATAAATAAATAAAAACAAGGCAACATGCATGATCGTATATGTCCTGTAAATCAGTGAGCGAGCATCTTTTTTTTAGTACATGTAAATCTGAACCAGCATTCTATTAAGAAATAATTACCTCATATTACACTTTGATAGGATTTTAGCCTAATTAATTAAAAGTTGAAAAAACACTGTCAAAATGTCATCAGAACTAGATCTGATCAGAGACAAAGTAGAAAACCTTCATGGAAAACAAAGGTACGGCATCCACTGAATAAAGCGCATTCATATGTTTTATTTTGTAACTATAATGAGAGGGTCTTTTTTTTTTTTTCTTTAAGGAATCTCCTTCTGGACGCCGGAAAGCCCTTGCTACCAGCAATATCAACATGAAACAATATGCAAGCCCCATGCCGACACAGACAGATGTCAAGTTAAAGTTCAGGCCTTTGTCTAAGAAAGTTCTCTCAGCCACGCTGCAGTTCTCATTATCGTGTATTTTCCTAAGAGAAGGAAAGGCCACGTAAGTTTTGCAGGATGTTACTCTATTGCTCTTTTATATCCTCCAGAGAGCCTTTCTTGATCTTGCCAGCCCTCAGCTCCCTCGAACAACACCACCAAATTTCCCTTGCATGGGTATTAAAAAAATATTTGATAAGTATGGTTTCAAACAATTCAAAGCGCAAACTGCATGATGATCAGCATGTAAGTCCAGAATAAATATTAAAAAAGACTCCCCCAAGGCAGTTCTCTCTTCCCAAGTAGATAATCCCAGACCTGCCTACTGTCCTACCTATCTATCTGTATGAGTAGTCAAGTCTGCTTTGCATTATCACCTCTGCTGCTACTCTTAGGCCTCCCATAAAAGTGTTGAAGGTGGACCATCTTCAACCCCACAGATTTTACAGAGGCTATTGATTGTCATTCTAGTTTTTTGCAGGGCGGTGGGTGGAGGGCATGAGTTGTGGGAAAGACATTTCTGGTTTTGTATCACCTCAGGCATGGCCTTGAATGAATAATTATTTCAGTTTCACCCCAGAGTCATAATAGGAGACAACAATATGAGCCTGGAGCATTAGTAAAAATTAGTAAGATAATGCCTATAACACATACCGTAAGAGGAAGCCCTATATCATTGTTAATTATTTTCATTATAATGTTTTATATAACTTGCTGCCCCAGCACAATACCTTTTTGAGGTTCCTTTCATTAGTAAAAATTATACCTTTTCTTTTCACATAAGCCTTCATATTCTTCCTTTCAAGATGCAGCTGTACGTCAAGGTTAGAATTAATTTGTTTTCTGGAAACCACTGAATCAAAACTCAGCAGACAGGAAACCTGTCAAATGGGAAAATAGCCATTAGTTCAGATCTGTCAAGATGCTGTAAACGAAGGGCACCTTGAAGCAACAAATTAATTTGATGTTGGTAGGATGATGATGATATTATTATTATTATTATTATTATGAGTAGTAATAGTTGTTACACTATTTACATATAATCTCCCAGATAGGTCTGATTGGATTTGGTTCTTTGACAACCAGATCCTTTCCGAGGATCTAGAATCGCTAAAGAGAACATCATAAATTATGCACTGTTCTATGTAATAAAACTTTTTGTAATTGCTGAATTGAAATTTTATCCATGCTACTTGTACCCAATTGTTTTTCCAGATATTTTGAATTGACTCCAAGGACACCGACCTCTGTGATTTTCTGTATTTGCTCTATTTGTGTCTTTATATAGTATTTCCCTATTTTTTCTGGTTATTTCTGATTGATCCTTCCATCTCCAGCTACTGCAATTTCAATTATCCGTACTTGTTTCTTTGTAAATAGAATGAAGTTACTATTGCTGGCTTATTATGGGCTAAATATTTATTATTGTTATGCTTGCTCATACAGTCAGGCAGATGCTTAGACTGCATTTGGCATTTTTATCCACCTATCGAGTCCTTCCTAAAGACCTGGGATAGGCAGATGTTGCTGTTTAATGATGTTAAAGGTATCTATTATTATATACATAAAAATTTGAAATCACAGCTGCCAGTTCTTTAGCTCATGTTGGCCTTCATACGCATCAAGTTCTTCCTAGGAACCTAGGATGTTGTAATGTGTTGGCGTAATATATTTGCACATGCAACCATTATTATATTGTTATTATTATTAGAGATGAAGATATGCAGAGCCTGGCAAGTTTGATGAGTATGAAGCAAGCAGATATTGGAAATTTAGATGACTTTGAGGAAGATAATGAAGATGAAGAAGAAAATAGAGTAAACCAGGAAGAAAAGGCTGCAAAAATTACAGGTTTGTTTCTTCCCCGAATATGTGTGCCTTTGCTTCTAAACTTAATTTGAAAATTGTTGTTCTTTTTGACCATTTTTCTTTTGAAAATAATATGGGTTTGTATTATTTGCATTAGGAACAAACCAATTTAATCTAAAACATGGATTGATGTCCTTGTGTGAAGTAAGGGAGGATGCATACTCTTTTTGTTAATTTCAAAATAACCAAAAACACTATATTCAGACAGTCTCTTTCTGTCACTGTTTATCTCTCTTTTGACTCCATGGACTAAAGCAAAGTTACTCATGGTTTGAAGGAATAATGTTTCTGTGTGTTTATTTTAGTGTGTACTAAAGCCTTGTAGGAGTATTGAAATACGGAGTTGTATGGGAGATTTCACATGTTTTCAAGCCGTTGGCTTTCATAATCCTCCTAGCTTCTACAGTTTACTAATGCAGGAAGAACTAAGCTATCTGCCTAGTAAATATAAATTTAAGCTAATATTTTAAGTTCTTGGGTTGAATCAAAGAGTAGTTTTCCATATCTTGAGAGCATAGTTGGATAACGTGTTTCTGCATAGGGAAGCAAGCAGGTAGAAAATCTATTCTATCCAGCAGTGTTAATGTGAAGTAATAAAAAGGATGATAAACCTGGCAGCACAAGATAGCTGACAACTTTATATGAGAACAGATTTCTGTTGTGTATGCGTGTTTGTGTGTTCAAGAGAGAGAAAGAGAGAGAGAGAGAAAGATTTCTACCTACAGAAGCCACAGCAATATTTTCTACCTCAAGAGAATATAGAGCTCAGTTCCGGGAAAGGTATTCATGAAAGAGACGAAAAGAAATAAAATTTAAGTTTGATGGAGGAGTCACAATCCATGTCTCTTCTTGGAAATTTCCCAGCAGCCTTGTTGGTTCAGCCTACATCCTTCTAAAGCACTTCCTGGATAACACACACTCTGAATTGGATCTGGACCACATATTGGAATACTACTTTTTTTAAATGAGAGTTGGAGTGGCCTCTAATTACTACTAAGCTGTACCATAATTTCATGTGTAAGCCAGTAAAAGTATTTGTAGTTGGAATAACATCAATGTTCCAGTTTCTTTGATGTTCCACCTATCAAATATTATACTGTAATCTCCTTGAATAAAAATATTTCTATTTCTACAGTATTATATCTTCCAGTCTTGGGAATATACAGCATGTGTGTCTACTGATAATAGGAATTTTTTTTTAAAAAAGCAGATAAAGTAGATATGGAAATATTTGTTTATATTAGTAGATTCCTTCTGCCTGTCATTAGAGTTTTAGTAAATGACGTTGAATGGAAAAAATGCTTATATCACCAAAAGCAATTCTTTTATTAATATTGTTTTCCATAAGCAATTTTTTTTATAATTTTATCACAAACTCCTTGATAAATGAGGTAATCTTGATTAAATTTCTTGTTTGCTCCACTAAGAATTGATTCGATTATGTTACGTCTCCTTGAATTCATGTTCTTAGCATTTCTCCATCTTGCAGTTTTCCATGCATGCCTGCCTTCGTTCTTCACCAGAGCCTTTGTCAATCTCAGTCTCTGTCAATCTCTGTTTTCCAAATGCTCAACTAAAGAAAAGAATCATGAACATTAAACAAACGCATATAGATTTCCTTACCTTTTATCCTTGTCATCTCTCTTGGTGGCAATTATATATATATGATATTCATGATAATGCCACTTGGAGATTCAGCTGTTGAAGTCACTATATGGCATTGCTATACTGCATTATGGGAAAAGAAGGTTCCACATAACTTCTGTGAAAAAGTGTAGCAATTAAACTAAATTGTTGGTTCCTCTTCCCCTTTCCTCCAGTCACTTCCTTGATTGCCTGTACACTTGAACAACTTTACCATATAGATCAGATTGAGTGTGTCAAACACATACTACATACTATCAAAATGTCCAATTTAGGTTATAGCTGTTACCCCATTGGATCTATTAGCTGTAAATTGCCCTTAAAAGATTAAAAGTGTGGGGTATAGGTTAACTAAAACTTAGGAGCCAGCCCTGACCATTTTTTTGCTCTTCCAATTCTGCAAGATAGGGCAATCTGGCTAAGCTTTATTTAGCAACATTAATTGCGTGTCTGTGCTACCTTAATTAAAATATTATATTTCAGTGTTTTATTTATTATTTATTAGTTCTTGTTTTAGTGCAGTATGTACAGGATAATTTCGTTAATTAAAATATATTTCACATTCACTGAGGTTCCACATTCTAGAATATGGAAAAGCCCTCATGAAAGTACAGAAATATATTGATTATGATTGTTCAGTCTGGAATGTATTCCTAAATTAACATTTGTCTTTCTTTTCCTTTTCTCTTTTTCCTAATAACAGCATGTATTGTATTCCTTTTCCATTAAATGACCTTACCTCACAGTTGTCTTGACTGGCTTCTGTTTACAGAAATTGTAAACCAGTTGAATGCTCTGAGCAGCTTAGATGAAGATCAAGATGACTGCATAAAGCATACAAATATGCTGTCCACTAAATCAGCCAGTTCTTCTGAAGGTCTATGAGCTTTCCTCCTTTTCTGTTTCTGGCATGTCTGCATTTTATTGTGACCTCCTTAGTATCTGTTCATATCCAAGTGTTGGTTGTAGCTTTGTGCTTCTTGCTTGGTGTCCATTACAGTCTTGTTGCATACAGTCAAGAGTATGCAACAAGATGTGGTGCGTTCATCGGCCAAGGTGAGGAAACCATGGCCCTCAGATATTATTGGATTCGTGTTCCCATCAGCCCCTCCAGCGTGGTCATCGATCAGAAAAGATTGCAATTGTAGTCAGATCTTCCATTTGCTAAACCTAGCTCAGAACCACCATTACTTGTGCTTGGAAGTATTGCATTCTTTCTCTGAGGTAATTTGTATGCTGCATGTGGGCCTTCCAGCTTAGTAATGGAAAAATTACTACCTTTATGTATTGATCTTTTTAAGTTAGCATTTTTTTCTTTCTAAAACTATTGCTAGAGCCTTCCAGGTCAGTTGAACAGTCATATAATAAACTTGGACTTGTTTTTGTTCATGTTACTAAGCTGGAAACATTGGTGTACTATAAATATAATAGTTTAGTTTATCAGTAGAAAACCTGTCACGATTACTATTAAAAGGAATACGTAGTACTAAAGATAAGCCTTGGAAAGTGATTGTTTAAACATTCCATCTTTAATCCCAAAGGAAAGTATAAAATGTGTACTGAAAGGTATTTTGCTTGGTTTCTTAGAACTTATCAACAAGCTTAGTTTCCTGGATGAAGAGGAGCAAGATTTGGCAAATTCAAGATCAAATCCATTTGTAGATTCTGATAGGTCAGAGCTGAATCCTTTTGGAGACACTGATATCGAAGGTATTTAATTTTGCCTTATACAATCTTTGGATTGTGCTATACATTGTGGCAAGATTACAAACTATGTGTACTTCCTACTTCTCATTTTCTAAAAGTTTCTTTGATATTACTTATGTGCTGATAATTTTCAATTTAAATATTCAACCACAGCTTGCTTAAGGTGCAGCTTTATGATGGAATTCTTCAATCTGAAATAGCCTTTTAGGTCAGTGATTTTTCTTTTTCTAGACATGCCTGGACAATTTAATAAAAATTTATATAATATTTTAAGTCCTAGTAATAATAATCAATACTTTAATGTTATTTAGTGTTTGATTTAACTCAATTTTAAATATGCTCTAAAATTTGCAGTTTAGTAATCTTAACAAGATGAACCATTATATAATTTACCTATAATAAATATACATTCACAGTGAAACAACTAGAATAGGAACCTGCACCAGAAGAACCTCCCCTCCCCCCCAGAAAAAGACAGAGTAAACTCTTAATACAAAAGCCATGATGAGAATTGATCTTCTTTGGTTTATTGTTTTAAGCAGTCGTTTATGTAAAATTATTATTATTTAGCAAAACCAATCCTTGATAAAATCATGAATGCTGTCTATTGCGCACGCTTTACTCTTTGGTACCCCATTCTAAACTCCCAGATAATTTTGCCCACAGCATTATAGGCAAGACAAACCCTTTCAAACTTATGGACATGGCCTAATAGGAAGGACTGAACCCACAGTAAAATAAGTGAGTCCCACTCCATCAAGTACTCTGGAAAGATACCATGATCAAATAAAATTAAAATCTATTGAATCGTCCAGAAGAATTGTTTTCAGTATCATTCCAGTCAAAATCTCAACTGACTTCAATCCAGCAAATCATACCCTTCAGATGTCTCTTGAGTTGTGATGCCGCTCTATTCTCAACCATTTTACATTCAGATAAAACATTTGAGATGCCCTATAAGTTCAACCAGCTCAAAAGAGGATTTCTTTAACACAGTTCTTGTCATTGCTTCCGTTAGACGGAGGGAACATAGTCCCATTTTGTTTAACCAGCTGAAAAAGAAAAGGACTAGTAAGTAGTGGTCCTTGTCCCTCATAACTGATTTGCAGCCTTGAAATCTATAGCATGAAGAGGATCGGAACTAAGAGGACAAATAGTTGCTGAGCTTTCATCCCTATGTCTTGCCTGTAGGCTTAACTGAAAAGTTTTAATGGATCCATTCAACTTTATCTGCACAGAATTGTAAACTCTGCTGTTCACTGTTCCAGTTGCATTCCTTCAACATTTTGGCAGAGGAATTATCATTTAGTATAGAAAACTATGTTGGCCTGTTTTGTGCAGATACAGCAGAGAGAGAGAAGTAAGCACTTTTTTGCTCCCTTCACAGAGCAGACGGTCAAATGGATTTTAAGATGGACTCTATATTTTGATCTATCCTGAGGCTTTTTTCTTTTGTAGTTCATCTGTTGTCCATTCTACGTCAATATTCTCAGCTCCCTAGTAAACCTTGGAGGTGAACTAATTCCCGTGGCACTAAAGGCCATGGCCTGCTGGGGGTCCACAGGGGTTCAGGAGAACCCCTTGCTAAGAGTCCACCCAGTTCAGAGAACCCCCAAATCCCACTCCTGGCTGGCCCCTCCCATCCTGCCCCTCCCCTCCCAAGAGTCTCCACGAGGCCTGTTTTGGATCCCAGGTAAGTGGAGGGCCCGCACAGAGGCTCGAGGAGGGCGAAAAACGGGTGAGATTTGTGTAAAATAGCAAGGATGAACACTTTCTTGCTAAGGCAAGATCAAGCATGGGATTCAGGCAATTCTTTGCTTCTTTCAGAAGTGATAAATACATATCAAGATATGAAATATGATCATGATACGACCATATTGTATTCTACAGTGTTCTAATTATTGAGCGTTATATCTAACTACTAAGCCTCTAGATCAGTGATGGTGAACCTATGGCACGCATGAGCTCTCTCTCTGGGCATGTGTGCTTTCGCCGGAACTATCGTTTTGGTCGTTCAATTTGGCCCGCCCGCCTCTACCCTATTTTGCTTTGTAGTACCTTCTTTTGAAGCACAGCTGATCCGCGCGGCAGTGCGGATTGCCGTGCCTCAGCTGTTTGTCATCTCCGGGCTGTTAGTGAACAGAAAACATGCGTGTGCAGCAAGCCAGTTGTGAGAGCGGTGCATGTGCATTGTTTGGGCACGCAGTGGTGAAAAGGTTCGCCATCACTGCTCTAGATCATTTTAAATCTCAGGTTTTCCAATAGGAGACTGGCCTCCAACATCAGCTCCATAAGGTGGATATTGGAGAAGAGGGGCATGCATACACAGAGTTCCTAGTGCAAGCCTTATTCTACCATGGAACAGCCTCATCTGTGCTTAATGTTTGTTTGTTTTTCTGGACATTGGGTAGCTGGAGAAGATAGACTGAAATGCCATCCGTTATTAAACTTACTGGCTGATAAACTGAGGCCGACGGTTAGGGAAGGCTCTTCTAGCTAATGCTTGTAAGCTAACTTTGTTACTCTGCAGTACTTAAGAGAGGCTTAACTAGTCTAAACAGCAGCAGAGTTTCCCTTTTAGCTGTGTCTTGGATTAGTAATACATCCCGGAGTTCTGCTGTATCTACATTTGACAGAAGGATTTAGATTAATTAGTTAATGTTTGTAAAGAATTTTGAAGATTAAAAGAACAATATAAGTGCTAAATGTTACAGTAGGTTGATTGTTTAAATACATAGGTTCTTTCTGAACATCCTTCTCTTTCCTCCTTCCTATTCTTCTTTGTTTTCTTATTGTTTTATTTTGTTTTAAAAAATCTGCATCACTTTTCTGTATTCAGTTCATGTCTTTGATGATGTGTTTAATCTGGAGAGGTTTTTTTTCTTTCAGCTTTTTGAGATAATAACTATTGCATCTCCAGCACTTAGACTTCTGTAATTAATCAATTAATCAATTGATTACTTCATTTTTGTATAAATGATTCTTGTGTTCTTGTGTTCATATGTGTCATAAATATTGTGAATTGAGTATCAAGATTTCATCTGTAGAATTCCACATATTCTTTATTAATGGACCATGATATTCTGAAATATGCCTCTAGGTCTATTTTAAACTGATGTTCTAGAATCTATCTCTGTTACTGAATGAATTTTATATGTCTAGCAACTCGGATGCAGGACTAGATATGTAGTCATAGAGGCAGATTAAATATAAAGATGAAATGAATAGATTGTATGTGAGTTGAATTTGTGGGATCCTAAGACAGTTTTCGAAGTAGATTACCCGTACCTTTCTTTAGTTAATTGTTTCAGAGCATATATCAAATCTGAATGATTTCTGAGTCACCTGGCCAGAGCAGTATGTTGTATTCCTTCTATTTGGGAGAGCAAAAAATAAGGAACATTATGAAGCAGATATAAAACAAAATTACAATATATGACTAATCTGCTTTTGGTTTAATGGATCACAATTGAGCAGGACTTCTGCTTGAATTGCTTCACTTTCAAGAGTTGAACAAAAAGTAAAGGTGAATTATTGGTAACAAAGACAATTTCCTTTTTGTATATGACTAATTCTTTGCTCTGGCCAGTACTGAGTAACATGTTAAGCTAACATTTTTGTACAATACTAGTAGCAAAAGTCAAATGAAACCTTTCCCCCTTTTTCAGTTATTTATTGTTTAAAATGCATGCACAAAGGATGGAATTGGGAACATGGCTATCTGCCTTCTGCAATCTGCCTTTTGGAAAAGTTGTTTTTAGCAGAACATGTAACTCTTTCAGATTATGTCTGAACAGTTATTATGACTGTTACATGAGTGGTCCTGTGGAAATCCTGAGGATTCTCCCAATACTTCTCAAATTTCTGAGTTTTTTTTTAACTTCCCCTAGTCATCAAAAAATTGTCTGGCTATTTTTTCCCCTTTTGGTTTATAATGATTTACAACACAATTTAGAGATGTTGTTTTATTAATACTAATTTGGAATGGGAATTTGTATTCTACTAGTGTTATATCAGGAGAAATAGACTGTTCTGAAGGAATTGAAGAGTTTCTTCTCCATTAAGACACAACCTCTTGATTGTGCTCTCTCTAGAGCAAGACTTTAAGATGACTTCATTATCCAAACAAGAGCGCTACTGTGATGACAGTGATGAATATAACCCCTTTAAAGAAAAGAGTGTGGAGTATGTGAACCCTTTTGATGAGACAGACCCTGAACCTGAGGTCCTATTACCTGTCAAAGACTCTCCTCCTCAACCTAGCAAAAGGAAAAATATCCGGCCTGTGGATATGAGCAAATATCTTTACGCTGACACATCAAGAACAGATGAAGAGGAGTTAGATGAGTAAGTAAATCACTTTACCCCCTTTGCATTAGTTGGGATTTCAGCACAAAACCTCCGGGCATAAAATATTAAAACCTGATTATTCTTGTATGAAGTACAAGAATAAACTGCTCCGTTAAAAGAATTTGAATATATTAAACATTGGGGCATGCGTGTTACTGGCTTTTTTTCTGTGAAGCTTTAAATCATCAAAGCAGAATCTCCGAAGGGAGGTGTCGATACAGATGTTCAGAATGAAAAGCATGCATGCTCAATTCAGGCGTGGCATTGGCTGCTTTAACAGTTCAGTTGGTTAGTAGCCAGCTTTGAACGATCCATATATATAAGGAACTATACAATACAGTGACATCTGAGGATAATGGATGACCTGGTCTTTAGAACTTTGGCACTATCCCTTTTTTTAACTCGATCATTCAATACATTTAAGCAGTTTTATATAGAATTCAAGATCCCCCCTTTTCAAAGTATTGTATTAGATGTATTATGCAAAGTACTTTTCTTGACCGGTTTTAGCATTGGTTGCCCTAATATTTGAAGAAGATGAAACTCACTGTGTTTTCTCTGTTATAAATACAAGTGGTGGTCTCAGGTCTCTCCTACCCCCCCTTACCCCCCCCTTTTCCTGGAAAGTGGGTGTAGATTTTTCTAAGTTGTTTTGTTGGCTTGTGGCTTTGAAAAATAATTGCAACTTGGCCAAGTCTGAGAGTTGGTTTTATGTACAAATTAGATGAGACTAAGTCAGATCTCGATGGCTAAATTTCCTTAACTGCAGTACCAAAGTAGTCTGTTGTTGCCTACTTCTGGGAAGTTTTTTTTTTTTTAAATCCCCAGCCTAATATAAGTATTAAGTATTAAGCAGTCTGACTTAACTTAGCTTCCAAGGCTAGGCAAGGTCAGACTGAGGTATAGCAAGATTTATTGTTCTACTTCCTAAATCTGACTAAGTATGTATTATCAGATCATTATCATTATTCACTATCATCTTAGCCATTGTGTGCTGTTCGTGGCAAATTAGAAAAGGAAAACAGTGGAAGGTTGGTAGTAAACACAGGGAAGTGTGGGAAAAAAACAAGAGAGTAAAAAAATAGACATAAAAGTACAAGTAAAGACCTTTTTAGATTTATTCTCATCTACAAAGAAATCTGTAGCACTGAATTCATAGAAGGGTATTTAAAGGGATAATGGATCTTTTCTATCCAAATACCAGTGTGTTTAATTGCAACTGTAGCTTCCTTCCCTTTTTGTAGCATAACAGTTAACTTTCAAGACAGTCAAAATGTGAAGAACAAACCAACCACCATCTTTTCAGTGGGAATTGCTGCACCATTGCTTCTGGATTCTAGGCACATGTTTACATGCGCATTAAGGATCATACGAAGAAGCTTATTTCCTTTTTCATTGAACTTCAGTTTATTTATCAAGCAATCCTTTGCTTCCACTGTGCTGTTAGGCTATTTATGTCCCTGCATCGTCAGCACAATGTCTCATAATCAGACTTTCATCAGCAGTATCCCTTGGTGTACTACAAAGAATATAAAATTGGGAAACAGGAGCCATCAATTTCAAGCTATAGATGAATCTCAGTCCCCCGTTTTGTATGCATGTCACTGTTTTTGTGTTCAGTCATAATCTCTTCTCTAACATTTTGTGAGTATTAAAAGAAATTTCAAGAACTTATTTTTTATAATGTTCTTTCTCCTTATATGTGCAACTGGTATGCAAATTTGTAAATCTACACATTCATACAATTTGGGTATTTTTTAAATAAATAGCAGTAGCACTTGGACGTATTTACCACTTCAGAATGCTTTACAGCACTCCCTAAGCGGTCTACAGAGTCAGCATATAGCCCCCAACAATCTGGGTCCTCCTTTTACTGACCTTGGAAGGGTGGAAGGCGGAGTCACCCTTGAGCTGATCAGGATCGAATTGACAATGAGCAGAGTCAGCCTGCAATACTGCATTCTAAACACTGCACAACCACGGCTTTTATACCAAAGTTTTACTTGAATAACCACGCTATAGAAATGTGAAGTCAGAAAGCTAACTACATTCCAATCTCAGAAGAATTAGGTCAGTGTCCTTAAAATATGGACCAAGTGAAATAGATTGACATCCTTAGTGATAGAGGAAAAAGCCCCTTATTTTCTACATACCTCACCTGGAATGGTAATGAAAGAGAAGTACTAAACAGGACTATCTGATAAACTATAGCATTTTAATTAAAATAAATCAATAAAGGCAGCCTCTAGCTGCTCACCTGAAATCCCATCCACATACATATGGAACATATGGGTGGCACAAGAAGCCCTATTACAGTGGAATGGCTCAGATTTCACACAGAGGAGATCACAGGGTCGGTTTCTGAATGTGAATTTCTCTTGGAGAAATCTGGAAAGGCTTTTGTAAGAGTCAATTGGATAGAATACTATCTGGATTATAAAGATCTTCTGAAGCTTCTCATCCTTGACTCTCTAGTGCAAGGCTGTCAAATGCATGGCCCGTAGGCCAGATGCGTTACACACTGGCTAACCTCAAGCCCAGTTTAGCAAAGGGTAAAAGTCGTGATACATGACATGACAACACCGTTTGACGCCCCTGCTCCAATGATACTCCCCACCATGACCCAGCTGCTTCACCTTAGCAATGCAAAAGATCATCTTTCTTTCCTTAACAGATAATTGTTCTTCTAGATCAGTGGTTCTCAAAGTGGGCGGTACCGCCCCCTAGACTGCTGGAGCAGTCTAAGGGGGTGTTGGAAGTTTCACATGGAATTAGGGGGCGCCGGGAACCAATCGGTAGGTGGCAGAGGATTCAGCCGGTTCCCATGCTACGCCTGTCCAATGAGCCAAGGGAGGGGAGGGGCTTCTCACCGAGAGCTCCCTGAGTGGTTTTTAGCGATGTGTGGGTCAGAGTGGTGCCGGCGTGGCATATATTCCTGTCCTCTATGTCCTCACCATTACTCGGGGCTAGGCAAGGAGCGGGGCATTCCAGGGGCAGGGCT